>UXUI01007585.1:15289-26608 GCA_900576705.1 Enterobius vermicularis
ATAAAAAAACTACAAAAGCTTTGCTTATCAAAAGTGAATACCATCATTGGTAAAAGTTTTTTAATTGTCTGCTTAGTTAACCTTTCAAAACAGAGCAAAAAAACAGAACAACTGTAACAAAATACCTGCAAAAATAAAAGTGTAAAAGTAAACTATCGTTGTCAAATTTCTGTTTTTTAAAATTTGACAGCACTCCGAGTAGAAAATATAACGACATCTAGAAAATATTTAAAAATTAATCCATCCTAAGCGAAAGTATTTTTGTTCTTTTACAAGCTTTTTACTCATAACGGTATGACCGTAATCTTCGCCTCTTTTTGGGATAATTCTTACCTCTCAGAAAAATCGTCAGGTAATTAATTTTTGTGGCATTAATAAACCCTTCTTTGCACAACTGTATTGAAGAAACCAGTTGTGCAACTTTTCCCGACAACTTGTTTCTTTCTTCTGTTTCTCTTGATGAGGTGGAAAGAGAGGAAGTAATCAGAAAGAGAGAAAAAATGGAGAAGAGCCAAAAGAAAGGATTCTATACGTACTGGACTTTAATGGTACCTTATAAACATTTTTAGGGTTTTCTATGGCTTGTTACAATAAAGGCACTACAAAGAGTTTATATGGTTGTGCAACGAAAGCAGTAAAGGGCAATTTATTTCTTGATAAGCTATTCGAAAAGCAGAACTTGTGGCTGTTTTGAAAGGTTCAGCAATTTCGCAAAGAAAAAAAAGTGTGTCAATATTTACCCTCCTCTCTTTTATCTTTGCTCTGATGAAACCTATAAAAATTTTGCAAACCAACTGTTCTATAATTTAATTCTTTCAATGTAGTTTAGTCGCTGCTATTTGCTTTGATTAGTCTTCAAAAATGAGTTTTTTTACTCGACCAATTATTTTTTTTATTTTTTTATTTTTTTTTTTATTGTCATTTGGAACTATCATTGGGAGAAGGGGTACAGTAACTACGAAATTTTTTGGAGAATACGTCGTATAAGCAGAGTTCAAAAGTACAATGCCTTCACTGATCACTAGCCATTGTGTAAAGCTGCCTCGTTGATCTCAACATTCTTCTCCTGAATTCACACGAAAAATATGCGCGCCATGCTAAGCAACTGATATAAGTAGAAAGAGAAACGAAATCGAAGACAGTCGTAGTTAGATAGCTCTTTCCAGAAGCAGTCAGTAACTTTAATAGAATTTTTTTATTGAAACGTAAAAGCTAAACGAGTGAAGAACCGAAAGCACTTAAAAGAGGCGACTGTTACCAGATAATAAATTCTAATACACAAGTTATCTGTGAATGCTTACCAATGTTAAAAATATGTGCGTAGCAAACCTGACACTGAGTTATTGACTTTTATTCTTTAAAATTATTAAAATTTTATGCAAAATAGCAAGAAATCCAATGTCAATTAAAAAAATTCATTTAAATTTGGAAAGGGACTCGAAGAGGACATTGAAACTCGTATTATATCCCGCATTCTACGATAAAATAAGGATAAGACGACTAACATTGAAAACTACACATATTCCTGGTTTCAGTATTCAAAAATTTGTCAATAACTGGACAAGTAAGGTCAAAAAAGTGAAACAAGGAAGTGAATTTGTAACTGTGTAGAGAACAGAGCCTTAGCAGTGCGCTAAAGATACCACAAAACGAAAAAATACATTATAAATTTTCTGCCGTAATGCTTTTTGAATTCTTCAGCTGAAGGACAGTCTTCATCAGTTGTATCACCAACATGTACCGCATGAACACAGCAACACACAGCAACATTTCAAAATACTTTTTCAAGAAAATATAACTGTTATCCAAAAGTATGTGGTCAAAAGGTTCCAAAATACGATTATACTGGTTTTCTGCCTGCTTTATTTTTTGTTAGTTGCAAAAAACCTTTTGATATTCCGACTAGATTAATTGTAAACTAGAAACTTGTTGCGGACTTAATTTACACGAGGTTAAGCTCACAAAGGTGACAGGTTGACACAAGGACGGTTCAAAACGCATTTCTGTTGGACGACTCATTCGTATAACAATGTTTTCGGACTTTAAAGAAATTTTGTCTCAAAACTGCCTTTCCTTTTGATTCCGTCAGCGTTTAATGTAACACTGGCACAGCCAGCTTCGTGCCACTGAAAATAAACAACATTTTGAAAAACGAACGGTAGGTTGGCCCTAGAAAAAAATGTTTTTCCATTAAATCTGGAAATCTGACGAATATTTCTTTGATACTATCATAATGTGTTAAAAGACCAAGTGTTTTACAATACCTTTAAATGTCAAAAGTGTCTTCTGTAAATCACTGTTTAAATATAAACGCCAAGTAAGCTTTCCAAAGTCATAATTTGTTAAAGAGGAAAAGTGAAAAAGGCTCAGTAAAAAATCACCTATTTCACAATCAAAAAGAAATCATAAAGTACGCAGAAATTTTCTAATTGAACAAATTTTTGACTGAGAATTAGAATGCAATGATAAGAGACTTTTAAAAATACATACCGATGTACAGTAATGCAGTAGTCATATTCAAGAAGGAAACCAATACGAGAAGCAAGCATTAAAATGTCGACAACTTCAATTTTAACAACTTCAATTAACAATTAGAAATAGAAAAATATAATAACAAGCAGCCCTTATAATCCAGCATTTTCCTGCTTTACTGCCATATAATTCAAGTTATCTTTGAATATAGATGTCACCCGATTTGTATTTTCCAGCCAAAACTGTTTAGTAACACTATATGACACTTCCGTTGTGTATGGGCGCATAAACTGCACGTCAAATGACTTGAATCTAGAGATTAAGTTTGAATAGCGTTCACAAATCAAGTTATTTTTACGACGAGATGGCCAAGGTCGCTCAAATAAATAAACCAATGTGAACAATTTCAGGGCATTTTTAATGAAAATCCGCGCTTAAGCTGATTTCGCAGTGATTTCGTTACGATAACATTTCACTGCTAGAAGTTCACTTCAGAAACAGAGCTTCATTGGAATATACTATTAAATTCTATTTCGTCCTCCTTAGCAAACTATAAGTCTAAATCTCTCAAATTTGCCCACTTAAGCGCTTTTCTCAGAAAATCATGTGTAGTGTTCCTTTTTTATATAATGCAATGTAGTTTCTTAATTATGTAAGTTTTGCTTTTTCTTCGCATTTTTACTATATGATAATAGACATGTGAAGGTTTTTATGTAGAAACTCGCGAAAAATTAGATTTTTTGAGCCAGCAATAGTCAACTTTACACATAAATAACAGAACTATAAAACCTGAAAAGAGCCTTGACTCGGCTAAGAATGGAAAATTCTTAATATAAGAAAGACATGACCTAGATGCGAATTTAGTTTTCAAATTCTTTCTTTGGTCTTTCGAATTACAAGACAGGCTCTAACACTCAAACGAAACATGAAAGTGTCCCAATATATAGAAAGAAGAAAGTATGTGCTTGAGGGTGAAAAACTTGGATTTTTTCGATTACACTTTCCTCATTTTGATAAAACACCATTGATGCCACTTGAAGATGGCGAATAAACACTCTTTGCTCCATTTCATCTTTTTCGCTCATCGTTTTATCTATAATGTTAATATCACTTACCGATATAATTGCTTTTCTGGCAAACCTAGCTTACTTTTACATCTGATAATAACATGTAACATGTTGCTAAAGATGCAGCAAATTGGAATTTCACGTAAGCTTGAAGTGCCAGTAAATCTGAGCACAACTACATTTGTTCTCCGTCTAACTGCGTTCCAGTCTTATCTGTTACCAGACTTTGAATTCCTTAAAACGTTGATTTCCACCTCTAATTCTTTGTTCTACTTTGTTCGCTTAAAGTCCCTTGTCAAGTAATTTTTCTGAGAGTTTGTTTCTGTCAATGCAATAACAAGTTTCTACACTCCAGTAATGAATAAATCAATGGACAAGTCAATTAACTGAAATGCAGAATCCTTATAAAGGTCACTGGTGATGCAGCAGTTAAAACTATCACTTGTTAACTGTACTATCTACCTAACCACTGCGTAAACCATGCCTGTAAAGTCCTCTTTCAAAAGGTTAACGTCCTTCTTTGAAAAATTAGAACAAAAAGAACTGTTTAAAAGCGAGTCCCAATTCCGAGAAATGAGAACGTAAAAAATCATCAGAAATAAAAGCAAAAATAAACGCTGCTTCATCTGAGGACTTTCATCCCGTTATCCACTGCGGCCAAAAAGAGAAATACAGAAACACAGTTGAAGATTTCGCGAGTTATGAAAGTGAGTATGTCTCTCACCTACGTGCTTTCTCAAGTTAAATAAGCAAACTCCTTTCAAACTCTTTTCTCTTCAATAAATAAAGTTTTTTAACCTGAAATTAATTTTAAATCGTTTTTTAATTTATTCTCAATAATTCAATAAACATCATTTGACTGCAAAAGAATAGAGTAAATAGAAGCTATTTCTGAAGTATCCTGTTTCACAATTCCCTTTCAATTCTTTCTTCTCAATCGGGAATTTAGGTGGAAAAGAAGGTAGGCAGTAAAAGGAAAAGACAGAAAAGAAAAAGAAAAAATTTCTAATAACAAGTCGATGAGGAAGTGAATCCAAGGAGAGTCAGCAAGACGGAAATTTAAACTTTACAAATAAACTTTCACCTCATTCAGGACCGCTGTTACTCCCTTCCAGTCATTAAATCTTATTTGGACATCATAACGGACGGACTATCAACACAAGAGCGTCTCTGCGACATCTAGACCCAGTAGTTACGAAACAATTTTTCTGCACTAAGTCATTTGGTGTTCCTTAAAACAACTACACTACCCAAAGCGGAAATATTTCACGAAAATTACTTTTTAGCAAGAGAATACGAAGAAGTGGAAAATGAAAGACAGGGAATAAAGTTGCGGTCGTCGTATGCTGCCGAGCCTCATCCTATTCGTTTTACAAGGTAATGGAACTGCTTACGAATCGTCATAATGCTGACTGCCTAAATAACCAAAGAACTAAACTATACGGAAGGGTACTTTTAACATCAGTCACCCCAACGAGGAAGAGGCCTGTCAAGATATTCTGCTCTACAACTCACTGTTCGTCATCTTTTGACTTAACCAGTGCTTCGTCGGTCGACTTTAGTTCAAACCTAGGACTCCATATACCATTGCCGAAAAATAATTAGACAATGCAAACTTTAGCTTAAGGACCTGAAGCATCAACGTTTTGAAAAATACGCAGAATAGAACCAGCATTCTATGACATTGGACGAAAAAAAAGTGGCATAAAATTATTTATTGGATCTACTGCATTGAACGTCGAGCCAAATCTGGATGATCAGTGCTTAATCACGAAGGAGCAGTTAAATAGGAGTGAATCTCTGGCACCTGGAATTTTTGAAGACTTTCACCAATATGATCAACTAGACACGGACGGTATAGGACACGAGACGAGACCTAAAGCACTGTCACCTTAGTCGCCAAATGAAAAAGAGAACTCATCCGATGCTGAAGCAGACTATAACAGGAACGCAGTCCGCCAAACCGGCTGGCGAAGAAAGGCCGGCAGTTGCTTTACCCACCAAAACCATCCAACTACAAAATGAAAAAACAAGTTTTTTTCTAAGTGATCAAGAGCAGTCAATTCCATATCATGCTTTAGCAGGCGCCCGCAGGCACCGATAAAACGTTAATGATCACTGCAGCAATTTGGCAGTACTTCACCTTCACCTGAACGCTTAGAAAACCAACCGAGCACTAACTGGCATAATGATTGCCACTGCAACGACCAACCATGCCATACAAAAAGTGACTAGATCTTTCCTGAGACTGGTTGCTAATCTGCCAAGAAGAACTGTAATTTCCCTGCAGTCAGTAACGACAAAAATGCAGCCAGTTACAGTAGAAGATCAAAAATAGTGCATCTGTAGAGTGCCACAATTAATAGAGGACTCTCTAAAAAAAACTGAAAATACACTGGAAGCAATGGAAAAAATGACAATAGGAGGACATTCATCTAAGCGTTCAGGTGAAGGTGAAGCATTTAGAGAGCACCTTGTCTTCAACAAAGTACTTTACAATTACTGGCTAAAAACTATCTTTAGAACCACCGTAATAATCATAAGTTTTGCTATAAATTGATGCAAGAAGGTTACTGGTTTACTCAGTTAATCACTGACGAGGCCAGTCTACTCCTCCGTCTAAATTCCCAGAGCCTTACCTTACAATTTCCGGAACTCAATCAAATACTTCTGACTGGAGGTAGTCATCAGATGCCACCATACTTTGGAACATTACCTGTATGCGCCAAACAAATTGGCCATAACAGCTGGAAGCCAAAAGGCGATTATTTAAATAAATTTGAGAACTTTCTACTGCACACACTCGATAATAACTAATATTAGCTTAAGGATCCTGTATAATTCCAAACTGGAACCAACGTTGAAAAACCTGAATTGAACGATGTGGAAAGGTTCAAGGTTTCCTAAACCGTTTGATAATACACCATTTCTGTTATCAAACGTGCCAGGAGAAAAATGTAAAATATTTCTATCCAGCTAGAAAGATTAGCAACAAAATGAGGCTGCTACACAGACCGCCAAGAAAAACGTTGAACCGCATTTTCCACGGACACTTTGGACGCTCTTTCATTACAGCTCAACAGTGCGACATCTGAAGGCGCGAGAAGCAAATTTACCATGCTATACGGTAGATTCTTATGTAAGCAGATAGGCTGACGTCGTCCTCTCGTTCACGAAAAGACTCAATACACAGCTGACCGAAAACACAAGGAGGTTTTTCAATAGAAATCGACTTACCGTAGCCCCCGTGAGCACTAAAGAGGTAGTGGTTATACTCCGCAGTTAAAGATTGTTAAGAAACTCCTCTTTACAATTATTCCTTTTTTTAGGCCTCGAAAATGTAGACGCTTTCATTCGAAATAGTGACGTCACAAGAACTGCAAAAGAAGGCTACAAAACAAACTAACTTATCCATGTTTACCTAGGTCAAATTTTGTAACGTATTTTGAAAAAACTAATATAGTCGAAATTCAGTTAAACCGACGGCTCTTTACAAAGAATTTCAGGGACTCAACTCTAATAAAATTGTTTCGCTAAATGTTTTGTGCAACAAAGGATATTGCCTTTTTTGAGAGACTAAAAGAAAAAAACGACTCGAAGGAGGTTTTTTGCGGTATTATTTTTGTTATGAGGCTCATCTTGAACTGTCAGAATTGTTTTACCTCGATCGCATACCGATTCTTGAAGTTTACTATGTCATTCTTCCGCTCTATCTCCTCAATTCAATACTCAAAGTGTCTGTAAATACTGGCAATCAAATTTGTTTCATATTTGTCCAATCTATTTTACCATCTGTCATTCTTCCTTATAATAAAATAATTTATACCTCTTTACCCGCCTATCAGTTTAGCATCTGAATAACGGAACTATGAGTAGTGTAGATCCTTAAAGCCTGATAACAGTGATTTCAATACAAGAGAACTCCAGAGCTCAACTAATTACATTACGACCCTTCGAGATAAGAGATATTAACTGTAATTCTATAGGTTTATTTGGGACGGAATTCAGTTCAAATTAACTTACCATAGGGATAAAGAAGTTTCGCTACGAAAGAAAAGCTGAGAGTGGCACTGAAATTAAGATTCGCCCCCCGTTATTCTTTAACAATGTAGGTTAGTTTCTTTAACCTACACTTTTCTTCTGTAACTTAGCTTTCAATTTTACCACTGTATAGGAGCACTGTACAATCCTCTTGTCTCTGCTTCAACCTTAACCTATACTAAAGTTTACTTTGCCTAGGCATTCGCCTATCCGTCTACATGTCAGAAGTGTTGCGACAGTAAACGCAATAGCAATTTTCCGCAGTATAGTAGTTGCTACCTGACCTATTCTCATGAGAAAGCTTTTGGAAAACAGATAAATAGTCACTGTTACTGGTCTGGTCTTTAAAAAACGGGAGGGACATTAGAGCCAATTTTCCTTAGTAAAGCGCTCCGCTCTGGTTGAGTATTTGGATACGTTCCTCGCTGTGTGTTCAGATATCTCTTTGCGATTCTGTTCTTGGAGTTTTTCCAAGTCAGTTGTTTTTGATTTTACAGGTTGCGCCCGTTGGCAATTTGCAGATTTTTCGTATTAAAAATCCAGGTTTGATTGTGCGTTTTAATTTTATTTTTTTCTAATTCCAATTTTTATTTATTCTGGTTGTTTTAGCTATGCTGGTAACTCCACTATCACAATTATATTAATCAGGATAGTGGACAAGTGTCCAATGTTCCTTTATATTTGTGATTGTATTATCAAGTATCAGTTCGCAAATATTTTTATGATTGTAGTATTCAAGGAGTGATTGAGCAATAAGAGGTCACAAAACCAGAACAGCTGTCCAGTGTACTATCAGTTCCGCTACATCAAACGGTACCACATCGAGTACTAAAGTACTGAGTTTGGTCGTCGTCTTGATCTATTTGTGAGACCAATATTGTAGGTCTCTTAGAATAAAATGTTGAGAAAGGAACGCCCTGGATTTATACACTTTTGCTATAGCGTAGCTGGTACTGTAAGCATCGCGGCTTACAGTAAGTGTATAAATCAAGGACCCTTTAGGGGTTGTCAGAAGGATGTTACAGTAAATGCTCCTTGATTAAAAATCTTTGTTGGATAGTCGCAAAAGGTTTGGTGTTCGTTAAGTATACCCAGGAACACCCGAAATCGATGCCGAATTGTAAAGTTGCTTCAACTCTGCAACCAACTGGTTGCTGCAATTTTTGTTCCTGTTTCTTTCCTTTAGAGCAGTTTTTATATATCTGGCGGTTTACAGTTCCAAACTAACCCTGCAGTCCGCTCGCTATAGTTGAAAGCGCTTGGGTTGGCTATCTTCTAACACCTTAACATTCTGCATATTAATTTTATGACAAGGTTAACTATATGGAATTAAACTTTGTTTCTCGGGTTTCTCTTTACAAACATTATGCCTGTGCCTATATCCTGTTCTTGGCGATGAAAGTGTTGAAAATAAAGTTACAATGTGATCTGCCGACCAGCTAGATCTTTTGTTCCAGTTCTTTGTCATTCCTATGCGCTTTTAGACACATTCATTCAGCTCATTTTCACTAACAGCGATACCAGTCAAATATTTCAAGAAACTCGTTACTTTTTGAAATTCATGCAACTAAAGAATAACGTAAAATTTTACCCGACACTGCACGCTAAAACTGTCCACATGTAGTTTTTTACTCTCGATTTAGTTCTTCGCTGCATTTTCATTCTCTAGTTGTTTCTTTTCTGGTATTATAATTTCCCTCAAAAAGTCCGAAAAATGCGATATCTGTAGTTTTTTATTAATTTACGGAACAGTGTTTTCGCAAATAAGAATATTAACTTTTTTTTTTTTTTTTAAACATCACTGCAAGTATCATATTCGTTGTGCTACAAATGTTAGTTTCAACCAGTTCGATTCTGTTTATGCTGCCGCAAGTTGACGAAAATAAATTCACTTTGCTTGACAAACCGAATAAGAAATATGATCTTTAAGGTTATAATTTTGCCATGAAAGGAGTTTTTCATCTGTTAACACGCAACAGCATAAACACAATCTTAACTGATTAAAACCATCAATTGGAAGATAAAAATATTTTACTAACGATTGATATATTATGAATTTTTTATCTCATTAACGGCAAAACAGTTAATATCTCTACGTCACGTCTAAGTCTTTCTTTGAAGTTCTGAGTACCAGCGGACAGCGCAATCCGTGACTTATCTGAAGGTGATTGTAACACTAGAAAAGAAATAACTAGAGAATGAAAATGCAGTCAAGAACTACACTGAGTCTCAAAAAAGCTAGGCTTAAAAGTTGCGTTATCCCTTAATGGCAAAGGTATCAAAAGACAGCTAATTTTTTGAACTATCTAGTCAATATCACCGGAATCGGAAATTAACAGAACGGATATCAAAAAAAGCTTGTGGAAGCGGTGGTCCTGTGCAAAAAAAACCTGGATAATTTAATAATCACATTATAACTTGTGAAAAAAACTTACTTTCCGTCAAAAGCGGAAGACAAAGGCAAGAAAAAAAACAATGCGTGTATCCCTCGTGGGGAAAAAAAAGAAACAACTTTATAGAAGAGTTTGCCATTCAAAGGTAACTTTTTAATGAAGGGTATTATGCAAAATAACCGGGTTTTGGTGTCTGGCCAACTCACGCGCTTTACGCTGTAGCGGATCGCGGGCTAGATTTGGAGATCAGAAGCCGTAAATTCTGCTCGCCCATTAGTTTTTTTTTCGTGCCAGTCCACTTCTGTCTCACTTATTCGCTGACTGTTAAGATTTTGGTGATCTTTATTAAGATCAGGAAGTATTATTGCAGATAACCAACCTAACGCAGCATTTCAACTTTATGGATGTACGGTTGAGTGATGCGGAAAAGATTTTTGTGATTCATGGTGCACAGCAGGGTTTGAGAAGTGATGGTCGAAGGTGATCAAAAAAATTTTTTTTATTTTTTATTACACTAGTGTCATACTTTTGTAGTATCCTTTGGCTGAAATATATATTGTAGTCAGTGTGTCCGAGTTTGAAAAGGAATCTTCTTGCCAAGAGGTACTTGTAAAATGGAAGTTTTAGTCACAGTACGTCTGAATAAGATAGTTAGGTCTTTTCTATCAAAGCTTTTGAGCCGTGATTTATGTTTTGAAGAAAGAAAACTGATGGTAGACGCTGTTTATTTGCTTGTTTGATTGCTTTTGAATTAGCACCATACCTGTACTTTTTATATTCAGTAATTTGGATTATCGACCTATTATTCTGGAAACAGGAGTTCTCTCGACAACCAATGGTTCGGCAAGAGTTCGTCTTGGCTCTACTGATCTCTTAATTGGCATTAAAGCAGATCTCATTGTTGTCGACGACATGCCGTCGTACAAAAACCGACTTAACTTCACTGTTGACTGCTCGGCTAATGCAGCACCACAATTTGCAGGTTAGTTACGGTTTTGTCAGTTTTTAGAAATAAGAGAGGGCTTATGATAGATATTTGTTAAATTTTGATGCACTCTTGTAGATCAATATGGAGATGCTCTTTTTAATAAGCAACAGTGATTTAAGGTCGTGGTGGCGAAGAATTTGGAATTGAAATTGCATCTGCGCTGAGCGCGGCATATGATAATTCTTATGTTCTTCCTGATTTAAAAAAGTAGGTGACGTTTGGGTTTTTAAGTAAGAACTGTTTCCGCTGTGTTTACTTTTTATAAAACAGAGATTTCATGTTGAAGTCTTGTCATACTCGTTTTTCAGGTTAATCGTGTCACCAATGCACGCTTGGAAGTTGTTCGTGGATATTGTAG
>UXUI01007586.1:664-13105 GCA_900576705.1 Enterobius vermicularis
TTCGCCTTTCTCCTTCGCCACCCTTATTGTTGGCAAGTGGCGCCGTTTGTCATCACCACCTTTACGGATGGAGACTAACGGATAGCAAGCGGTATGGCCGAGAGTGAAAGTCAAGGCCAATAAGGCATTTTTAAGTATCTGTCTATTATATTAATTATCACTGTTATTTTCACTGTTGTTATTATTGTTGTTGTAGTCGTTGTTGCTGTTGTTGTTGTTGTGGACGATATTGATAGATGTAACGGTGATGATAATGCCCGTTGAAGTAATGACGATGTTAAAGATGATAAAAACGCCACAATACTGCTTGTTATAGCATTAAGCAGTGCATGATGATGTAATTTGACTGTGTTATGTTACACGTATTTTATTGGCTTGTTTCAATTTGCTAAAATCAATTTGTTCTTACATTTTTATCATCATACATTCCAAAATCTAATCTCGACTACGTTGACCAATGGTATTATTTGCTGAAAGGTATTCTTGACTATTGCTGGGAAAAGAAGCAGGAAAGAAAAGGTAAAAAAGTTACATATTTATATATATTTTTTTCGCCGTTTTTTCTTTTCCTTTTTTCTTTTTTTTTGGTTATTTTAATTGTCATCTTATTGTTTTTACTACTACTCATCGTCAGGTCTCTGAAAGGATGTTGTTGAAACGATATATGCGACGTCCATTTGTACGGGTACTACAATATACGCTGGTAGCTGGATGCATATTTATGGTATACGTATTTTTTGTTTCATCCTCACAAAGCAAGTTAGTCAGACGTCTTAACGAATTTGACAATGATCATCCTGGTGTATTCATTGGCAAAGAAGATGTTGAAATGCAAGGTAATTTCTGAATTTTCTTTACTCGGCTTTTTTTTTTTCAATATCCTCTGACCTTGGGTTTTTGATCGTTGATCAGCCATAAAGAATTCTGAGTGTAGATTAGGCAAAGAAAGAAGTTAATTTTGCCTTGCTTTGCTCTCCAATTTTTTTTCGTTTATCGATTATGAAAGTTCATTTTCACAGAAGCGATTGTGGTGAACAAGCTAATAAAGTTTAAAAAGCTAATCATTGGTAACGTCACCGAGTTAGCAGTGCTTTTTCGTTGTCAGATTTGTTCCACGTTTTCGAACTACCGAATAATGTAAACATAAAAAAATTACAAAAATTATCGACTTGGTTTCGCTGTATAGCTGTTATTTTGCGTACGACAACAGCACATTTTTGCACTGTTGCAGTGGAGGATGGAATTGATCCTTTCGCGGAATACAAGAACTTAGCCAAAAAGGACTGGCATGATCATGAGTTGATGAAAAAAGACCAGGAACGGACGGGACCTGGAGAACGTGGTGAACCAGTTGTTCTTCCCAAAGATGCAGAAACTAAAAAACGACAGGCTGGTTTTTTTTTTCTTCGGTAAAAAAATATTCATTTTTATACTAGTTCTCTTGAATACTATCAGGACATGAGAATAAGAAATGTTCGCAATTTTTCATCACTTGTAGGAACAGCTGTATAGAGTTAATGGCTATGATGCTGCTGTTAGCGATGTGATTGCACTGGATCGTGCCCCTAAAGATATTAGACATAAGGAATGTAAGAATGTCAAGTATCTTGAGAAGCTTCCTTCTGTGTCAGTCATATTTCCGTTTCATGACGAGGTTATCTTTTAGTTATTTTAATGGCAACAAGTTTCCTTAGTTCTTCTAAAATTAGCAACTTGCTTGAGCAGCGTTTGCTAGCTTGAAAACTGGTTAGGTATTTAGAGGTAGCTTTGAACGTGAGTAGTGCCAAGGCTTTTTGCTCACCGGTTACTTTTGTTTAATAAATCTGCTTTTCAGCACAATTCGACATTGTTAAGAAGCGTTCATTCTATACTTTTACGGTCACCGAAAGAACTTCTGAAGGAAATCGTACTGGTGGATGATGCTAGCACTAAACCTTTCTTGCAAAATCCGCTTGATGATTACTTAAAAAAATTGAACATCGACCGCATTGTGAAAGTTGTGCGGACAAAGTGATTTTTATATAGTTTCTTTACTGGTAAAGCAAGGTTAGAATGCCTCATTAAAAAAAGGACATGGGGAAATAGGGCCTTGCAGTAACTTTTGACCTTAAGAAGTTTTTTTTTTTGTGTCTTTCTTATTAGGTTTAGTAAGTTCATTTTCTTCTAGATCCTACTTCAACGCCGAAATACGTAATTTCTTTGTAGTATTTTTGGCTTTCTGTGGCTTTTATATGCTACTGATTTTTGAGGAAACGAGAAGGACTAATAAGAGCTAGACAAATAGGCGCTCAGCATGCCACTGCCGATATAATGGTTTTTCTTGATGCTCATTCGGAGGCTAATTACAACTGGCTACCTCCACTGATTGAGCCAATTGCATTAGATTACAAGTAATTTTTTTTGAAATTTGTATTTTCAGGTGAACGTACAAATCAGAAAAGCTGCTGTAATTCTGGTAGAGTCGTAAACTGTTAAATTTCTCTGCTTTTGCTGTTGTGCACAGAATGATTTGAAATGAATTTTAAGATGTGAGGTGATTTTACACGACGTTAAAATCAGAGAAGGGCTGCATTTTTTAGTCACTTTTTCTGAGTTTTCTTGATTTGCAATGTTTTTTTGTTAAGGACTGTCGTTTGTCCGTTTGTTGACGTTATTGACTGCGACACGTACGAGTATAGGCCGCAGGATGAAGGGGCGAGGGGTATATTCTTCATTGTCTCAAAAATGAGTGGTGTTTTGTGGCTAAATTAATTTCTCTACTATGCAAGAATATTTTGGATTTCAGGTTCGTTTGACTGGTCTTTCAACTACAAACGATTGCCCTTGACGAAAGATGATTTGAAAAACCCAGTTCAACCTTTCAAAAGCCCAGTTATGGCTGGAGGTTACTTTGCTATCAGTAGGAAGTGGTTCTGGGAGCTTGGAGGTTACGATGAAGGATTAGACATCTGGGGCGGAGAACAGTACGAATTATCATTCAAGGTTTGGTTTTTGGAAACTGCGTAAAATTTTTTTTGTACTGTGTGGTGAAAAATTATTTATTTTCTTGATCTGCAAGAAAAAGTTTAAGTTAACTTGCATCAGGTGTGGCAGTGTCATGGAAGGATGGTAGATGCTCCTTGCTCTCGAGTGGGCCATATTTATAGGTGCAAGTATGTTCCGTTCCCAAATCCTGGTGTCGGTGACTTTATCTCGCGGAATTACAGAAGGTTTTTTTGGATTTTAGATTTGTTTGATTGACAAAAATTTGTACATTTTTTATGATATATTTTGAAGGATCAAGACGAGATGAATTTGTTGGCTAAGGTCAAAGTATTTTTACAGAGATCTTTCTTCATAGCTTTGCTTCGGTAAAACCATAGAACCATATGTCCTGCTCCATTTTATTTCAAGGAGGATGATTTTTAAAATCTTATCTTTTCTTATCGAATAAACACAGTCATGTCAAGGGGTCAGACAAGCGAATGACGATACAAATGATAAAGAATAGTTTTTGCGCATGAGTTTAATTAATTTACTTTTTTTTCCAATTATTAAAAAATTCAGAGTTGCTGAAGTGTGGATGGATGAATATGCGGAGTATTTGTATAAAAGAAGGCCAGCTTTACGTATTGTAAATCCAGGTGGAGACTTGCGATCTTAATATTTCCAAATTTTTAAATTAAATTTTTTTCTGAACTTTACTTTTTTGCTTCAAGGCGATTTGACCAAACAAAAAGCCGTACGTCAGCGATTGAAGTGCAAATCTTTTGACTGGTTTATGAAAAACATTGCCTTTGATCAAGACCACTATTACCCCGCTGTCGAACCACAAGACTCAGCATCAGGTATCGTCGTTAAAAGTGGGGATGGAGTGTCAAAATTTAAATAGCTTTTATCTTTGGTTCTTAGTTTTTAACTGGCTTTAGGAGAGCTTCGAAATGTGGCTGCAAATAAATGCGTGGATACGCAGTTCAAAGAAACAAATACTCGTTTTTCGCTACGTGTTTGCCTCAGTGATGATTCCTCTGGTGGTGGTGAGCAGGTATGTCAAACACGATGTTTTGAGATATTTTAGACTTTAATTAACAGTTATTCAATGGCAAATATTTGGCAATACTCTTTGTGAAAACTTTCTTTACAACGAAAAAGTTTTGATTGTTTACATGAAACCGTCTTTTTCTTCAAGAATCTTCGTCTTACTTTCTGGTTTGACGTACGTCCAAAAGGACGAAATTATTGCTTTGACGTATCGACTTCTGATCCTCAAGCACCGGTAGTTATGTTTTCTTGGTATGTACTAACTTCTTTGTCGTATTTTTAATTAAGATATTCGCTTCTTTTCCCTTTCCCTAATTTTTTTATATTGTATTTACTTATAACTTCAATTACACTGTTTTAAAGAGAGAAAGAGGAGTTGAGAAACGAGGAAATCTGTTAATATTAGACCATTTATTATGCCAGTTTTTGGTTTAGAATTCCCCTCAAGGATTATAGCAAATTTGATAGGATTATAATTTAGATATTTAGATATTTAGAAATAAGAATTTTACTGTAAGACAAAAATTTGGCTTTTAAGAAAAGTCCGACTTCATTTAGGGTTAAGCAACTTAATTTTGCTGGGGGTTTACAAGCTGATTAATAATAAATTACTTTTTTGCAGTTTTCTGTGCTTATTTCTTTGTTTGAGTTTTAAAAAAGTGGTTTCCCAGTGTTGTGGAATTCAATGGAGAAGGCCTTTATGGTTTCATAATATATTTTCGTTTACGGGTAGGTACGGTTAGGAACTAGGAGTATATTATTTCATCCACAAATTATTAATATTTGCTAATAAATTTTCCAGCCATGGAATGAAAGGCAACCAGCACTTTAAATATCTCTTAGCAAGTAAACAGATGTTTCATCCAGTTAGTCACCAGTGCTTGGACTGTGACCCAGAAAGAGGCGAAATTTTCATGAATCGTTGTGACGAAAGTAAGAAATCTCAAATGTGGACGTGGACCCAGATTAATGCTACACTGATCGAAGAAAGGAACAAACAAGATTAGATTTGGCTTGGGCTAGACGTTAACTTGCAAAAGATCAAGTGTTCTTACATTTGTTATATATTTATTGTTATTCAGAGTCTTTCATGGCCAACATATTTTTGTGATGCTCTGAGTTCCGTAACCATAGGTGTTTGTTACGTATATCCTCCAGTTAAGTGTTTTTTTTTTTACTTTTATAACCCAATATTTTTTTATTTATTTTTTAAGTTGGTCAAGATTTTGCTATTAGATTTTACCTGTATTATGGACTAAACAAACCTTGGCTTTTTTCATCATTAGTCGATTTTTTTGTTGCATCTCTTGCTAAGCGATGTAGCATTTGAGATGATCTATCTTTTGTTCAGGAAGGTGCCGACTGCAATATAAAATTTTTTTATAGTTTTGTTCCATTTTATAGTTTCCATTCACTGATCCGGAGTTTATTCTCAGATTGTTTGCATATTTATCAGAAAACTATTTGCTGCAGTTAGGAGAAGTCTGTCTCTAGTCCGCTGGTTTGTTGTTTACTGAGGTTGTAAACTGACTTTTTTTTCTGCTTTCTGATAATGACTATGTTTTGCAGAGCCAGTTTTTTCTGAAGTTAACTGTTGTTTATGACAGTCAAGATAGTCACAGCTGGGTACTAGTTTTTGTCAGAACATTTGAATTTGTTACGCTGTAACACGTTGCAGTAAGTAAACTTGACAGGGTCTGAAATGTAAGCCAAATGGCAATTGAATAGATACATTGTATAGTTCGTTTGAAATCTATGATGAATTAGGATCTGTGCGAAGTTTATTTTTGTTCTTAGTAAACAGTCTCGGTTATTGCATGTTCTTAACAGGTAGTCTTTCAGTGCTTTTGGAGCGAAGTGCGTACTTCTTTTTACCGCAGCGTTTTTTATAAGTCGGTAGCTTGACATGATTTTAGTTTAAGTCTACCGTTAGCATAAGTGGTTGTCGAGGGATGAGGGTCAGACAAGAGTCGAGGGGGTTGAGGGGCGAAATGGTTATGGAACGTTTCAAATCTAAATAAGAGGCATGAAGTCAATCAAATTTGAGTTCTGCGGTAGTGTACTGATTTACACCTGCAGTTTTGCAATCAACTGATATAGTTTCCAAAGTAATTTTGGCGAAGGGTTGGCGCTGTAAAGATATCGGAAAACTTGATTTTAATAGTCTTAAAGAGCTGATAATCTTTAACTTTAGGTGCCTTCAAAGAGAATATTTCGTTGAGCGTTTATTTACAAGCAAAAAAAGGCACCCAACAATTCATAACATACTATCAACATTAATAATATATACATCTTAAGTTACCAACTAAATCACATTCAAAACGTGCAATTACACTAATAATCGCACATACGTTAACCTTACGTTAAGAGTTTGCTAGAAAGCTAATATCTGGTCAAACACCTGCTGTGTTTTAAAATTTTCTAGATCCTTGCTACGGGTATGTTCGTAAGTCGTTTTATGTTCCTGAAACACCATAATGTATAGAAATGAAGCTTTAATTGAGTGGCACATCGGAAAATACAGTTAAACAAATTCTAAGTCGTGCTTACAGATTTCGTAATGAAGAAGCTTCTTGGCCAAAGCTTCCCTTTGTGAACATATACCAAGTACGCTAAAGTTCTGACTTACTGGGTTTGCAGTCTGAAAGCACTGCTTTTGGGAACCATGTACCATTTGAAAGGCAATAAGCTTGCGATACAGCTCCAGCAGTGTATCCTCGATTACATTCTAAGTAAGCCAAAGAGAGGGATGGGACGGAGTTATTAACCAGCGGACTTGTGTACGTAATTTCTCCATTGTTTACTTTTGGAATCGGCGAGCAGTCTAAAACGGTACTAAGCCGATGAATGCTCAATTAGCACTCAGTGAAATAGTCTTGTTGGTCATATTTGCTGACAAGGTTTTTAAGACATGATCAGAAATGACTACGGGCATTTAAAATTTTGATCACGTCTTTTTGGCTGTGAGGTCTGCGAATAACGACTTGGCCAGAAATCGTTAGATTATGGTAAGGGAAGACACTTATACTTTAGGTTTAGTTCTAAATGTGGAATAAAGGGTTCAAATTAATTACTTCTCTGAGTTAAATAAACAAACCCTTGTTTCTAGCAACGCAGCCTCTGAATTTAGGTGCTGGGAACCAAGCATCTGTCCCGAGACATAGTAACTGTTCGTCTTGCTTTGGTTCGTACCCGTCTTCACATTTCAGTTCTGCTGTTACTCCAATTGGATATAAGTTATTATCATTTAAATTAGCGCTATAGTGGATCTTACCGTGAGCGACATTTTGAAGTATTTGACAACCTTAAAATATAATTACATTATGCGTTTACCAGATTTCTGTGGTAGTGAGGGAGGTTTGTGATACGTTTAAAATCACTTATCTTTTCTTTTTAAAATACTACCGACAAATTTTATTGAATAATGTAGTTAATACTTTTCCATTCAAGAAATCATGGCGAAATTGAAATCACGGAAAATTTTTCTAGTAACTTTTGTTTTTCGCGGACAACCCCACTGTCATTTTGTATAATTATGCTCTTGCACTTTGACTTAAACTGTTACATGGTGGCATTCATACAATTTATTTCTTACCTAAGGTATCCTTATAGCAGTCACTAAAGCTTGACGCTGGGTACCAGGACCCTGTGCTAAGGCAGGTCAACTCTAAGTCTAATGTTGGCTTGTAACCTGCGTAACAATGCAGAGTTGCTGTTGTACCGGCTGCGACATCACTATTTTTATTAACTTCCTCACTGTACTCAATAAATCCATGTTTAATCGCTGGAAGGCGGCTACATCCTGCAACTAATTGTACAATTAAAATGAGTATACCATCTGTTCAACGGAAGTAGCTGTAAGCGTAAATACTATGTCATTAGGTTTATATTTTTAAGCATTCTAAAGTATAATTCTTGGCCTTTGTTCCATGTTACTTCTAATAAAAATTCCTCTCTTCTTTACGTTTTCTAACAAATTTTCACTTTTTTTTGACAATGAAGGGGAAGCAAAATTTTAAAGATAATGTTTAAAATTTACTGTTTAATCAGATCTATAGCAATTGGTTTTAACAAAAAGGGAAAACAGCAGTTAATTAATTTTTAGAAAAGTTATTTTACCCCGTTCTTTCGTTATAGATTGCATCATCGCTGATTCATCGGGATCAATGTATGATGGATCCCAAATATAGCATAGAACTCCTTCTGGAAACGCAGATGAAAAATCTGGTATAACATCGGTATTTACTGTGTAGATGGTATCTAAAAATTGTTACTGATTTTGTAAATCCATTTTAATTTTGAGAAGAGCAGAGTAAAAAGTCTTGACCTGCCTGGAAATTACTAATTAATAGTATCTGTGTTTTTTTGTTTGAAAGCACTTTGAAGTGAGCAATTCATAATTTTCAGTTTGTACACTATTTGCGAATACTGCGGATTTCGCAGGCAATATTTTAGATATTTTTCTGCTAGATTAGTGATGCAGCAGAAAAGTATGTTAAGAATCACCAATGCTGGCATAATTGAAATATTTGCGGACTGGAATCGTAGCACCACATGCGTTCATCTTAGTAGCACAGTAAAATACTTCTCCAGTTGGTTTATACTTCTCGAAAGGACGTTTAACTTCTTTACCTTCGGTAACAAACTTGTGATCAAGTCTTCCTAAAAACTAAAATTTATGAGAAAAATTACAGTCGTTTCTTGATGCATCATTGAGACAGTAGTCAAGTTTTTATTTGTGTACGTATTTACATTAATTACTTGCACAAGTTATAAAAGACTGACATTATAATCAACGGGAAGGAACGATATGTTAAGCTGTACAATCATACCTAGAACTCCAGTTTGATTATCAACGAGCTGTTTCATTTTTTGGAGGCACTTACAACTGGACCGATTTCTGGCGACTAGACCGAGATCATCCTACAAAAAATATAATTTAACAAATTCCTGATAATCTGGGTTATAGGAAAAATTTTTTTTAAAAATAACCAGCTTTTGTTTACCAGTAGTGTGTATCCAGAAAACTCAGATATTGGATCTTCAAGCTCTGTTCGTGTCGGAATTCTCGTGGTGTAGTAGTGGTCACGAAATGCACCTAAAACGTTGATCTGGTAAATTCTGTCAAGTTGGCTAACTTTATCAAGTACCCTACGAAGATATGAGAAGTATGGCAACAGAATGGTTAACAGCTTCGATTGCGCAACTTCAAAAATGAGAGTTTATTAACTTCTATAAAAAACTTTCAAAAAAATTTAACATTTGCTAGCCGCAGTAAATGACCAAAGTGTTTGGCGTTTATAGCTCGCCAAAAGTAGATTATGAAAGCGAAGCTTTTTTGATTAGTAAATGTAAGTTAACGCAATCATAACTATTATTTTGAGAATACTTTTTACGGTGATAAAGATAAGCAGTTTTTTCTTACAAGAAAAGTATAGCTTTTAAGACAGACGATGAAATTATAGTCGAATCGCTTTAAGAAAAGTTTTTGAGATTCAGTTGAGGAAAATTTGGATTTATCAGGATGACTGATAAAAGTAATTTACTGATTTTATGATAATTAGCAAACGATATGAAAATCAGCGAATAGATCAGTCCATGTGAACGTTGATCTACAGGAAACAGTGATTACATTGTTCCACGTTCCTATGCGCAGTTGCAACTACTGAACATTTCAAATTAAGAAAAAAGAGTATGCTCGCAATAGAACAAATTGCGAGAGTTTCATTGTACGGATAACGATGCCTACAAATTAAAATTGATTTTTTATAGAACGAGCCGTGAAGCAACAACCAGAAATTATCGCTCATCTGCACCAGAAGGATAAGGATAGGAACAAAAGAATCAGCTGTTTATCCTAGAACTGTTACGCGTTTGCGAAGTGAAAGGTTTACAAGAAATTATATTTTGTAATATTCAGCTTGAGAACCTGTTCATACAGTAGCAAAAGATTAAGCGTTAAATATAGTCAAAGGGTATAAACCTAGATTTCTCAGCAATACTGGTTTCTTCATTACTCATATCAGGCTAAACGCACGATATAATAATATAGCCCTGATTGTTTCTAATTGCTCGATATAAAAATCTTGTACGACAGTCTTTTGTTCCATCCTAAAGGATTGGTTTGCAGAAATGTATGACAGAACAATCCGTGAGCGCAGTCGGCGTCTACGTATTGCACTCAAAAGCGCTGAATACACTATGAAAATGTCAAGCGAAAAAGGTGTTGGATATCACTACAGGTAGCAAAATAAACTTTTTTTCTAACACTTAGCGTTAGTGCTAATTTAGATTTTTTGTACGTAATGCATTCTTTTAAATAATTGGTGAATTTAGTACTAATATTAAAGATTTTTAACAAATCTTAAGGTTATATTTAGTCACCTATAGCTCACACTTATTTTGTGCTGATCAGACTGCTTACCATTTCTTCCATTGTCGAAAACGTTTAGAGGATCCAGGTCGTCCGATGATATACTACCACACTGGTCATCTTTTTTTATGCTTGGATCTGAATAGAATATAAAATTTCTTATTTGACGGCTGAAAGTCAATTGATAAACACAATTTATTGGTATTATATTGAAGGGATATCTGTGAATATATTTGTCCAAAATTTACTTAGTTTGCAAGTATTAAAAAACACTCGTCTTTCTCGATTAACAGTCGAATGCAAAAATTTTTTATAAAATATAAGTTTGAAAATTTGGTCGGTACAGTTAAAATCTGACGTTATTATAGTCAACTTTTACAAGTACCACTGTAGCAAACGACAACCTGATGCAAACCGTGTGGTATTCCATCCATAACACAGTGGAACAGCTTCTTTAAAATATCCTTTTATGTAATCTGTTTCACCAATTGTGTACAAATAATCTGAAAAATTTTAATTTTACTGCCTTCTAAGCAAATTTTTTGAATAAAAAAGTTCTAAGAAGTTTCCGGAAAAGTACTTTCAAAAAATGCTACGCCAGAAATTTTTTGACCAGTCGACTGAGAAGCATCATGATAATACAGCAGATGGCAAAGAAAAACACTTACGAAAGCCGTCTTTAGTTATACCAACGTGCCGATAAATTGGAACATCTGCTCCACAATCGCCTTTAACCTGGACACAATACATATCTTTTGCTGTATGAATTAAGCGATGAGCGACTGGCGGTATCCATTCTATCAAATTATGCTGATGTAAAATCCATCCTGCAAGTGTTACGTTAGCAGTACTTATTTCAAATAGACTGAAAAACGATGATGAATAACGAAAAAAAAATTTTTGTTCCTAAAAATAGAAACTTATACCTTCCCGAACGTTGTTCTCATTCGTGGCCAGCTGAAAAGTACAAGAGGCAGCACCACAAACGTGATTTCGATTTGTTGCCAAAAAAACAGAATTAGATTTTCGGATGGTGTATCCGGGAATTGGATCAATTGATATACGACCAAGTGTTAAATCAGCAGTTTTATTTTCATAAACATGTGCTATATCTGCAAATACAAAAGCATATTTATTTGCAAAATATCTGGTACAGTATTACTGAAAAATAAGTATACTTTAGCAATTAATTATTCTGGTCATCTAAAGTATACTGAATCCAGATAGTAGTTTTTGTATTTTACAGTACTTTGATTGGTCATAAGTAAATGTAGCAGCACATAAAAGAATTTTTACCAAGAACAGATTGTGATGGTCTATCAGTTACTGAACAAAATAGAGATCCAAAGACAGAATAAATGGATAAGTTGATGTAAAGTATTGTTGCTATACTCCACGTTTTGATAGCTGTCATTTTGTAAATTTGCTATAACAGTTAACAACAGTTATCAAAAAGTTAGCAAAAAACAATGTGTTTAAATAACTCTAATTTATTTCAAAACCTTAGAAAACGTTTTTTCAGAAACTTACAATCAGAATAAATAATTAGCAGTTAGCAAATAAAATCTTTTTCATATTTTTTGAGTTTATAATTTCTTTTTTCAAAACAAAATTTAGAGGAAAGTATTTCTAAGAGAAACTATTTTTGAGCAAAAATTTGGACTGCTCCAAAATAGAAGTCAAAAAAAAGTGTGATAAAAAGTCTTGAAATGTCACTTTGTTTATAAAATTAAAATTTGTTATAATTAAGAAAAAATTGATATGACAAGTTGATAAGAAAAAATTGCAGATACGGTAACAAACAGTTCACTATTGAATACCATTAAAATATCATTCAAAATTTTTTTTTTTAAAAAAAGATGTTGAAAAAAATGCAATACAACTGATTAGAAAAAAAGCTTCGAAAAGAAGCTTATAACTGCAAATATAATGTTTATAATTGACTAAATAAATCTTCAAAAATTGATCATACAACTTTTCATTGTTCAGAATAGCGTCAAGGTTTCAGTAGATCACAGTTGTATGTCCAAAATGCAGTACCAAATATA
>UXUI01007588.1:7140-27512 GCA_900576705.1 Enterobius vermicularis
TATAGGGAATTTTGGCTTGAAATTAAGGGAAAAAACTTCTGTTCTGTATCAAAAAGCGTTCTGTTTTCTTCAAATTGTTTTTGATAAGCAGCTCTTGATCTCAAAGTATTTGTTTAAAGAAATTGTCGGAACCCTGGCGCCTATAAAAGTAGAGGAAGGTTGCGAGGTAACTCCTCCGATGACCGGTGATCTAGCTCGAAGTGGCGCTATTGCACCGTCACCGTCGATGGACTCTAATATAACGCTTTGGCAATTTCTACTGGAAATGCTAAACAAGAATGAATTTCCGCATCTGATCAAGTGGAGTAGTAACGATGGGGAATTTAAGGTATGCCTAAAATAAAGAAGAGTTTTTCATTTAGGTATTGAGATCAGAAAACTTTGATTCCCTACTGGTTGTATTCGTTGTACAGAAATCCGGGAACCTTATGGCCGTGAACATTCTCTTAGTAGATTGTGAAATCTGGTTCTCAACTTTATATCCCACATCATCGTCTAAAAATTTTGAAAAATCAAATGATTCATGAGGCAGGAGGTTGCAACGGGTTGTAACTTGTACGTTTTTTTGTAGCTGGTTGATGCTGAGGGTGTCGCCAAACTTTGGGGGCTTCGGAAGAACAAACCACATATGAATTACGATAAGCTGTCGCGGGCTCTTCGCTATTATTATGATAAGAATATTATAAAAAAAGTAATTTTTGCTGTTTTTTCAGCAACTTATCTGATCAGATTTATCTCTGAAGTACTTTTAATTCTTGCAGGTAAACGGCCAGAAATTCGTCTATCGTTTCGTTGTTCAAGATAGCTGCAATAAAGATAACTTTCATTTTACGATGCCAAAAATAGAACCAAATGTTGTTGACAATACTGGTAAGTTATCCTCAACCGAATTAAACTACCAAAATTAATACGAGGAAGAATTTTTGATTGCGATTACTTTTTTCTGTTTATTGAGCAGTAAAAATACCAAAGCTCTAGGAATTTTTTTATTCAGAAGAAGGAAGTATTCAATGAAATCTCGATACAATTAATTTAGTATTATACGTATTTTGAAAATATACAGCTGTTTGTCTGTAAAATGTTGGTGTTTTTTGTTAGACACATCATACTTTGGTCGCCGTATGATTCAAAATTTTGAATTTTCAATTCCTTCTCTTGATTTTTTTTTTAGCTTTTTTTTTCTCCAACTATTTTTTTTCCCGGTTTGAGTGATGACTTGATGGGTGTGTCAGTGGAAGTTTGATAAATTCTTATTTTGTTATATATGTTGGTGCTTGATTATTTCCTAGAGAAAACAAGTTTACCAAGCAGTGGAAGTCAGAACAGTTCTTGATGATATTTGAAGTATCATTTGTCAAACATTAAAACTTTCCTGCTACATTTACACAAATGGTTTTTGGAAGTCGTTTAATCCTTTGTTTTTAAAGGAAAAGACACCAACCCGGTGACATCGATTCGTCCACAATTTACTGCAACTCCTTCCGCTTACCAAGGCAACTTGGATGAGAATCACGCCCTAAACTTTGCCAACATTTCAGCTTCAGTCCCTATGTCAAGTCCCTCACCAGCCAATAGGTAAAAATTAGTCCTGCTACACATTGACCCTAAAAAAATCAGAGGTTTGTTATGGAGCAACATACGGTATTCTTTTTGAAAAAGGAACTTTAGAAAATGGTCAGTCAACCACAGAAAACCGTTGTAGAAATGGTGAAGTGTTTCTTTTTTCTGAAATCAAAACTTTTTTCAGCATAGGAACTCACTTTTTTTTTTGTTAAAACACAGATAATTTACATTTGGGGACCTAGTCATTTTAAATTGCAGTTTTTTTTTTGTCTTCAACTCCTTCATTACATCTAGCAGACAAAAAAGAAGAAAATAGAAAAAGAAAGAACTAGCTTATTTTTTAACGTAAAATAGGGCCTTCAAAACATTATTTATGCATTTAATGAAATTTATAAGAAAATGTAAAAAAGTCGAATCTTTTTAGCATTTGTACTGCAGACAGTGTTGAAGGAAGTAGTGGTATTAGCAGTGCAGGACCTCATTCTTCTCATTCAACCGACATATCATATCAGAACTCTGTGGTTCGCAGCACAGCCTCAACGATTACTTCATTGCCGTCGACTAGTCAACAAAACCCGTGCGATCAAGTACCAACGCGACCGGTCTCAGCATCCTCAACACATAGCAGCTCAACAGTACATACCGAAACAACTGATCTCAGCCAAACGGTTTCGCGAAAGCGCAAAAGCCCGGTGAATGGTATAGCAAAAGACCAAGCAGAATTGGTTTCGGTTGTCCGACCACGTGTATCAACATCGCAGGATTCTGATTCACCACCAAAGTCTTGTAACACTGCTCCACAAACATCTTCGTCGTCAACGACTCCTGCACCTACGTTAAAACGACTGAAACCCCGCCCACTGAATTTGGCCGCAGCCCAGTCGTTAAATGTATCGTCGGCAACCAGTTTGAATTCTGGAAGTACGCTTGTCGCGCATTCTCCATATCTTAATGGGGCTGCAGCAGCAATTGCATCATCGCCGATTCTCAACCTCTATGCGTCATCCTTATCGGCATCGCTTTCCGCAAACTGTATCCTATCCAGCAGTCCTTTTATTCCATCTCTAACAACTGCTGCAGCAGCTGCAGCCGCTTGTAGTCCATTGTTTAGTACGATGAATTCACCTGTTGCACCTCAGCCACAGAAGGTTGTTACACCGACAGCAGCTACCACCCCAATCTTCCAGTTTCCTCCGAACCCTCAACAGATGGCTGCAATGGCAACCGCAGTTATGTCGTCACCATTGTTTCCGTATTTCGGTCAGTCAATTAATCTGGGTGGGCAAGGATGTCAGACATATAGTCGTAGTTTGGTTAGCCGAAGCCCAGAAAGTTTAAAAACACCCGTTGTCATTCCAAAAGATTTTTAAGATATTTTGTTATTGTTATGTAGTATTGAAAATTTAACGTCTTAAACGGTTGTCTTCTTAATTTTAATACCTGAACTATAGTAGTGGTTCTTCAGCTTTTCAAAGGTGTGCTTCACTCGGCCATATCTGTTGTAATCACTTGGGTTTAAGTTTTGTTATATATATTCTTATGGCGTTTGAACAACCTTACAACAACTCTGTTGAGACTTATCCACAGTACAGTTGATAGTTTTTTTTTGTTTGAAAAGAAGAAGCTTAATGAATGCTATATCGTTTCAAGTAATTCGAATTAGGAGTGTATTTATTGGGTCTGTTTTCTGGATTTTTTTTGCAAAAAAAGTTTTTCATAATTAAGGTAAGTACTAAGCGTTAGTTAGCTGTAATAATGGGATTTGAAAGGGAGTGGTTTGTATTGAGAGCTGTTGTTTGGTGACAAACAAGGGTTTTGTTGGTACAGGCAACAATATTTCTGCTTTAACTATAAGCTTTCTGCTTTTTTTATTCTTGGTGTTTGATTTTGTAACACGAAGCAGGTTTTTTTCAATGTACCTGTTGTCCTCTTAATTTCTCCAGCAATGATTGCCATATACGACCAGTGTAACTGAATTTTTGTTAGTCAAAAATGACACATGAAAGAAAAATAAAAAAAAGATAACAGAAAACTGCACAAAAAAAAAAGTATTTTTTTATGCTGGTATTTTTGGGGTGTCATTTCTACTAGCTATCTTATCGTGTTTGTTTTTGCTCTCGCAGTTTTACACATGTTGTTTTGGTTTGTATGTAAGGTGTTCAAGTTGTGCTTGGTTTTGTTTTCAGTATTGTTTATTAGCCAACAATTTATCAAAGGACGTTTTCATTTTTTTTATTTGTTTTAATTTTAAGGAAAGAGGGGACTTAAAAAGCTTGATTTGTTGGGATTTCTTTAACTTCTGTATTTTGCTGTTTTGTCTTCCAAATATTAATGATTGTTTCTGCAAAAAAAAAAAATAAATAAATAAATAACTGCTGGGAGATTGCTCCGTTTCAAGTTACCGTAAAGGGAAAATTTTGGACAAACCTACACACTGGAATACTTGTTGTTAACGTTTTCGGTTTCCACTAAACAGTTTCCTCCCACATTTTAAGATGCTTAGAGAAACTAGTGCCTTGGTCTGTCGTGAAAAAGTTCTTGTTAGAGCAGACTAATAAACGACTCATTTGTTTGTTGATTTTTGATTTCTACTACTTTTTTCAAAGACAATTTTTTTTTTTTGAAAACTTAGATTTTCATCGTTTTTATATTCTACATTATTGTATCAAGTTGATGCGCGGTATATATATGATTATATTTTTGGTATTTTCATCATTAAGTTACTGTGTTATGGATATTTTGTTGACGGAACTTTTGCTGCATCTTTTTTTTTTGTTGCAATTGATCACTTCAGTCAGTTAGAACAGGGCCGCAGATTTTCATTATTGAGGGGGTTTGGCAATTCCGTTTACCTTTACAATATTTTTTTAGTTGGATGTTTCGACGGGTGAAGGTATCCTCTTTTCGGGTGTCAGACTTTTAGTGTCACTGTAGTATATAGGCATCTTTGTTTCGAAGATTACTTGGGAGGATATCGTTATCTGAAAAACTCGACTGAATGGTTGTGAAGTTTGAAGTGTTAAGAGTACAGGTACTCAAATTGAGTTTCGTCGACAACCTTTGTTTTGCTGTTGAACGCCTTTTCTTGTAAACTTTAACTGGTTC
This sequence comes from Enterobius vermicularis, assembly GCA_900576705.1. Lineage (NCBI taxonomy): Eukaryota > Metazoa > Nematoda > Chromadorea > Rhabditida > Oxyuridae > Enterobius > Enterobius vermicularis. The sequence continues at coordinate 11,809 of UXUI01007588.1, forward strand.
ACACGTTCAATCTTTGATTGTTAATTTTGTATTTCACCTAATTGTTCTTTTAATTTTTAGTATTGGCAATAAATTTATAAAGTGATTTACATGTCTTGCTTCAGATATAACAACCGCATTAAACCTATGAAAATTCCTCTTGGTTTTCAAAAACTGGGTCTCTGATAAGCAGAAGTTGGTGAGCACTTTAAGTTTTTAAAGTTTACTGTTTCTGTGAGGCTGCGAAGGTCATCTGTATTTTTGAGACGACTTTGCTGCACGTTTCATCACGACTAAGAATTCAAAAGCACAAGAAAAGCAAATTTTAAGAGTGGTCGTCTTAAACAACAATGAGTTTCTGAGCAGTTTGGGTCCGACTATGTGCAAGGATATTTTGATGTTCACGTTTATTGAATATCTCCTTAATTCTTGGCTACACCTGGGGTCAGTGGGAATTTGAGTGATTGAGTTAGCAGAATAATGTAGCAACGGTGTTTTAGAGATGCAGCTGCTTCTACTGCTGCAGACAGTCAATCTTCTCTTCTACACTCGTGTTTAAAGGTTGTTTAGCTCTTCTTAAGGACTTACTGTGAGAGCTTTTTAAGGCACACAGCTGCAAATCTTATCAGCTCTACAAAGCTACAAATTTTCTGTTTTTGATCTCATGAGAGGTACCATGAAACATGTAAAAACTGAACTTCCATCATTTCAACTGGCTGAGTTGAACCATCTAAGTGGACACGACATGAGAAACAACTGAAGCAGATTCTATGTACACAAGAGGCCTCGGAAAGGTATGTGTATCATAAGCGGGTATCTGTAATTAGACCTGCATAAAAACTGCTTAGATGTGGACCGCTTACAGACAGGTAATTAGGAGTTTATGTGTTGCTTTTTCTTCTTCTTTGAGATAGAGCAACAGTTTAAAGCATTGAAAATACGGGTATGTAAGCTGTGAAAGGCTTTTCAATTCCCCAGCGTAAAGATGAGCAATGAATTCTCAAGCTGGCGGAATATCCAGCTAGTCTAAATCTTCTGTTGTTTCTGTAGCTTATTCATTTCTTTCTCCCCATTTTATTCATTAAGATTACAAAAATCAATTCGTTAATCCCTGGTACACCAACATAAACAGTAAAGATGTCACCAGTGTTGTTGGGGAAAGGATTCATGCAAACTGGTCAGAGCTGCAGAGTTGCATTGAGAGCTCCATGCTGTTTTGAAACGAACTTTATAAATAATGCCTCATCTCAAATCACATTGTATATTGTAAATCCAAGTCTCGATGGCTTTTTATTTTTAAACTTTAAATCTCATTTTATTGTTGTTTTTTGAAGAGGATAAGGTTCACCGTAGTCAAAAGGTACTGTACAGTTGCAAAATGTAGAATTTTGTTATTAAGCTGCAAGATTTGAACGAGAAACTGCAACGACCTACCGTAACCAGAAAATACTATTTAGCTGCAATTGCAGAACTTTAATATACCGCTGCAACGTGGGGCAGGGAACTGTAACGTTGGATGTACAGTAATTACAGACTACTTCGGTAGCACGATAGTTTACGTGAGAAGGGCGAACGTATAATAAAAAGTTATATTAAATACTTTGAATGAGTTTCGCGTGAACATTCAGTTGGTTGGGTACCTCCAGAAACTTGCAAGACAGAGAAAAACTCTGTAGTTCTCTCTGAATGCATTTAGCTCAGCTAAACAAGTTTCAGATTTAATTTGTATGAACAGTAACAGTCCTAAACTCGTTTTCTGTCGTTTTTCTGTCATGCAGTTTGACTTCTGAGAGCCATTGTCATTCTATCGTGCCATTGCGCTTCTGGAAGTCCTAAAAAAAAGTGTTGCATTTGAGAAGTTCCCCTTTTTCGTTGAAGAAATAGGTGCAGGCGATTCTCAAATGGCTTTAATACGTGGGTGCATGAGTATAGCAATACTGTTTTACATAAAAAAGTGTTTAATTACCTACGCACGTCTGACTCCTCTTGTTTTACAAATAAAAATTTGCATTATAGATCTGATCTTGGAATGTGGTAATTAAGAATGCTTCAAGTCTCGGACAACTGTTCAAAAAACGAGCCATCCTTTGTACGTGTTTTGCGTTAAGGGTGAAAAAGTTTGTTGATAATTATCACTGCAAGCGTCTGTTAATCAACTTCGTCACTTTAGCGGTATTGCATTGTGAAGCGGCAGGAATATCACTTTTTATGAAGAATTCTAGACTTTTGTAGCAATAAGGAAGCTGTAATGTTGATTTATTACTAAAGACAAAAGTAAAGGAAAGAGTATATAAATTGTTCAATTTTGTATGGTTTCAGAAAGTGTAGAGACCCAAGAATTCTGTAAAACCGATCATTTGGGCGGATTTACAAAACATCGAAGCGTTCTACAGTCGTTTGCAAAGCCAACACGCGTCTCCTCGCAAACCCACCAACCAGCCTGTAAATAAAATACTTTAGAAACAAGTTCTTTTTCTTGTTCTTCGTGGTAAATTGTTCACATGGTTTACATAATTCAAACTATTCAACGTGACCAAAGAATGAATGGGAAATATCACAATGCTTGTAAGATCTCGAAGAAACAAACGGACGGTCTGCAGCAAACGGTTTTATAATCTTCATTATTCATCTTGGCTACTCACCGGTTTAGATTGCAATTATGTATTGAGAAGGAAAATTTATATCACCGGTAAGGTTCTTAAAAAGACATTTCTTTTTAGTATCACTGTCACTGCAGTAGGAGTGTAGGATATATTAGTCATTTAGTTTTTTTACTGTTTGAGGGGAATAAATGTCGAAACTGTTAACTAATCTACTAGCGGCAGGTCAATCCTCGCGTATTATATAATTTCTAGCTTTAAAATCAGTTTCTTTCTTTAACATAAGATTCTATCATATGCATTTTTCGAGTTTTTATATTTATTTAAGACAGATAAAATACTCTAAGCTACGAATACGAAGTGCTAGAATGTAAGTGGGAAGCTCAAAGTACGACCTTTGCTAAAGACGGTTACAGTTAATATCTGATATTATTTATCTCACGGCAAGTGTTAATTAATATATGCGAAAATGACGCAAAAGGCAGCAACAGAAAATAGGCGTTAAAACAAATTAACTTGATTCTAAAACCGCATGAGACTTTGTAGAGAAAGCAAAAGGTAAAATCTTGCTCCATTATAACAATTCACACAGATATATTCACTTGCAACACTACGTATTCCGATTTTTGAAATGATAATCACATTTATTGCTTACATTAAATCATAAAGATCGCTACTCATTTTTTAGACTGTACATTCCTGTCTAATTCCAGTTCGAGCGACAAATTTTCGGAAGCGAGTAACATATAGAAGGAAATGATGATTTGTAGGAGACAGGGCGGCTGCATGTGTTTTAAAATGGGAAAGTCTAACAGCGTTTGACACACGCAAAAATACATCAAAAACGAACCAATAAATAAACGCGTTTTACAAAATATTTTTTGATGATTATAGGATTAAATTAGGTTGTTGTTGTTTAAATGAGAGCGACTGCAACGGTAACACTCGCTCAACAGAGGTTCTCAGTCATAAATGTCACAAACTGATCAGTCAAAATGAGGACTTTGTAGAAGGTGCTACACATTTCAACGTCTTAATTTACATTATTCCTTTAAAGTTATGTCACATATTAATGATGAAGACCTACCGCGGTACCTAGCGCTAAATCGCACTCATAATGACCTCAGAACTGCAGCATTACTTTTTTTTTTTTGACAAGGATAATCATAATAGAACTGTATTTGTAATGATGCTAGAGGAGAAAAGTACAGATAAGCTAGAGTAAGAATAATTTCAAAGTTGTTGAAGTTTTTAGGTATCTTTTCTCCTCATTTACTGGTAAGATAAGACGGTTGTAAATTTTGATGTAAAACTTTCGTATTAAAAATAGACAATAAATAAAATTCTCTTTTTCATTTGGTTAATACAATCTGCTTAAAATAGCTTCGGTTGATTTTCTTTGAGAATGAACTGCTAATTTCTCCTTAATTTTTTCAGCAAACTTCTTTATGAAGTTTTTTGTAGGGCAAAAATTACAAAGAAGCTTTTGTAATTTTTAAAACTTTCCAGTGCTTAGCAGTGCTTAGAATGTTATGAAGCAAATATGCACTCACCGCATTGTTTTTGCATATGCTAATACCAACTGATTGAGCGCAACTCATAAAGGTGTCCACTGTGCTAAATTAGCAACCAATGCATCTATTTCACAAAAAAAAAAAATAACTGTTTGTGATGTTACAGTATGAAGTTTACTGTATATACAGAAGAATTTTTTTTCCAACATCAGTCTAACTAAAAAACGTTACAATGGAATTCTAAAAAGAAGCAAAAACTGCCACGTAAAACGTACTTGCATAACGGATCTGTTGAGGTCTCTAAACCCTTGTTGAAATCGTCAACGCAGTTCTTGTATTTAGGATCTGCTGATACAGTATGCAGACAATGCCACTGGTTTGACACTTCTAAAACCACTGTTTTCATGCTGCTATTGTAATAGACAATTTGAATTCCAGCGAGGTTACGGTTTGAAGCAATTTCTTATTTAAATAAAGTCATTTGATTTTAATTACAATAAATAAACAAACAAGGTATCTGGTTAAGTTTTAAAACACCGAAATTTTCAAATGAACGTGTCTTTGCTGTGTGAATATCTGTTCGGACCAAATAAACAGCCGAGCATAGTAGCTACGAAAATAAAACAGAACTGCAGAAAAAGTAACCTTCAAATCCCGAGTTACATACAAAATCAAGTTTCAAATGCATATGAACATAATCGAATACGTTTCTCAGTGTTGCGTTGGTGCTTCTCAGCAGAAACCATGGATTTATGCATGCGTCGTAAGTTCCAACATCACGAACAAAGTACTGATAAGCACTAAAACAGGCTTAACGAATAGAAAAAAAAAAGTATAAGACTGAAATAATTAAGTAATTTACCGTTCTGTGTTATTTATTTAGGTTTCGTAAGACAACTTTTAAAAAACAACTTGCTATAACAAAAAATTATCATTTTTCTTGAAGACCTAAAATAGCCACTTGTCTCAAGCCTAGTTAACATTAATTTACACCTAATTCAGACAGACACTTGTAAGTGCTATTGTTGGATTAACTGTTTTCGCGTATCAGTCAAGTATAATTATGTAACGTTAGCGCTTACGTCGGTAAAAAGTAATTTTGCCAGCCAAAGACAAATAACTCTGACTTTGAAACGAACTTCCTTCTTCTCGTAAAATCTTACTCATTTTGCGTAATACACCAAATACCTTCTTCAAAAGATTTGCATATTACACAGAATTTGCTGAACACTATTTTAAAAAGCTGTGATATTCTTGCCTTTATCTTTAGTAGTTAAAGTCTAAAGTAAAGTCTACAACCTGAAGTCGTTTTCTACCTTTTCTTAACTACGTTTTTAAAGAGGTGAACTACTACGAGTTCTGTCCACTATTTTGTCTATTTAACCTTACCTTTTGTTCAGGTTGCTACGACAATCTCTTTAATAAAGATCAGGCTTTGTTAAAGTTTCTATGCCAAGTAACTCAAACAGTTTTAGAGGAACCGTTTATAAAAATTACTGTTCTATATATAATAAATTTTGCTACTATACTAATACAAGTGATTCACTCAACAGTTAAAAGTTACAAGAAAGTTTTCTATTTTTAGCGTAATTTATTGTTAAGCAAAATTCTTCTTAACATTTGTTGTTAAGTTTGAAGCTCTGATAAACTTCTAATAAGTTCTAGCACTAGAATTGAAATTGTGAGGAAGCTGTAGTACACTTACTAAAAGCGGACAGCAAAATGAAAAGTTTATTTAATTTTTTCTGGCATTTTGTATAGTTGAAACAACCAGTGGTTAGAAATGTTTATAAATGGTTTTTTTTGTCATTTATTCAAGAAAAGTTATTAATTTTCCTGTGCGATTTTAAATATTATTACTTGCATATCGTTAGAAGTTCAGTAATGTTAGTCATAAGCAGTCGATTGACACGATTGGCTAATTCAGTGCCGTTCATCCAATTTAACGAGTCTGGTAGACGAACGATGATGTTAAATGTGCCCTGATAAAAAAATTTTGTAACACATATTTACCACAAAGTATCAGAGCAAAATACTTTTATAACAATCTTTGAAAACAGTCTTTGACTGAGTAATCTCTAGAGATTATTTGAAATAAAAAAGAAGCAATGCGGTCAATAAAAAGTTCTTTATAAAAATACTGGTTTATAGGAAAACAATTTGCCTGTGCATAGTCAAGAATCGCTAAGTTGCATATTCCGAGATCAGCCTTAACTTTTGGTTCAAAGCGTTCCAAGGCCGCATCTGGGATTTGCAGTCCGCTTAGAAAAGCATACGAGGCGGGTATCAAAATAACGAAGAGGACAACGAGAAGATGCTTGAACATTGTTGACTTAATGCCTTTTGTGAAGCAGCAAAAAATTTCTCCAGTCGACGTCAATAAAGGTAACGACTGTAAATGAAAAGTACGCAAAATTTTACAACTACAAAATTTTTGACCAAGATAACAAACTGATTGACGTGATTCAGCAACCTTAAACTTGCTGTTTTATATGCCTATAAACTACTATAAACTGAAAAAATTTCTCAAAAAAAAAGTATTTTTTAATCAAACAGTCGCAAACTCTCCTCAGTTATATGACTAAGTCTCCTATTTGACGGGGCAGCAACTCAGTAAAGATATATGCAACCAGTGATTGGTTCAAAAATATGTTATTGATAAAAAACTAAAATGATTTCAAAAGTACTGAAATAATAGAAAATAGCATGGCTATTTAAAGTAAACCAGCATAAGCCCTAAACGTATAAGTACCAAAAATACGTTTGTTTTTTACAGAGTGCTGTTTCAGTCTGTAATTCCTATTTAAGAAATTTCTTTTTAACCTTTAAAAACGAATTTCAAATTTGAAAAAGCGGTCATTTACTTTCAGCAATGACAACTTTTGAAGCTTCTATATTCACTCGGAACGCAGGAACTGAAACAACAGTTTGCAAAAGTTGATATGCCTGTTCTTGTTTAGTTAATGCTGGGGCATTATGCCGCTGTAGTTTCAAACGCAATTCAGTAATGTTTATCAAAGACACAAAAGAAAAAACACATTGTTTTAGCATTCATTTAGTCATTAAACTATTTAGTTCTTTTTGGTTCTTGTCAAAATAAGCAATAATTTACAGTCAGAAAGCTAAAATAAACATTTTATTTGTTATACCCAACGGTTAATAAGAGAGTAAAAACTTCAAGATCACACCAAATCGCCGTTTGAAAGCTTAATGCACTTTCCTTAACTGCATCATTTTCAGAACTTTTAGCACTTCTTTTAGCGACATGTATTATAGAATTCCCAACTTTCATTTTAGAATTCTTCTGCTTCTTCTGGCGCTGATCGCTTTCTTCTTCTTTCTCGCTCAGCAGCTTTAGCACCCAACTGGATAAAAAGTTGCATTTTCTCTAAAATGGTAACCCGTTATCTTTAGGCAGAGATAACTGCATTGTTTTAAAAGATTTTAAAACAGATGCACGTAAATTAAAAATAAGAATAAATAACAAAAAATATAATGTATCATCACTATAATTGCTTATGGTTATTCTTATTGACTGTAAACCCAATAAATATTTAAAAAGTTGGTGTTATTTAAGAAGAAATTGCACAAGGAAGCTGTTAATAACCGTGAAAAGCCGATCGAAGTTTACCTTTTCAGTTTGGGGTCATGTAAAACTGTAAGTCTGGTTTGAAATAAGAAGCATTGAGGAAAACAAAGAGCGAAAGATTTTTAAAAGCGGTTTTAGGAGATTGCATTTGACGCTGAAAACGGGTTTCTGAAGCTCTTCTTGCAACTGGGTAAAGCAGGCAAAACTAACGTTGGTTCATAAACTGAGGATTCGCTGTGTGAATTGCTTCACGTCGTGTACGTATATGCGGTACTTCATTATTCTGTTCAGCAACAGAATTTGGGAACGTTTGGTAACTGCATGACAGGTGCGGGCAGTAATCATCGATATTCGCAGCTACTCGAACTTGTTCACAGCTCCACCAAGCTACCTAATTATTCAAACTGTTATAATTTTATGTCATTACACTTGAAACAATTTATTCAGGTTGTCTCTCTCGTTAAAACTATTCTGTAACTTGTTTTTTATATTTGCCTATAAAATTAACATGCTTTTAATTTTAGTGTTCTTGCTAACGTAAATTTCTAATATTCCCGACAACTACAATTTTTTGTTATAGAAGACTAGCTGAAAAAGAAAGTAACTGAAATGTACATCTTCCCCGCAACTAATGTAGAACGGTGCTCTGTAGCAAAGCATCAGCGTCTCAACTTGAGAACAGATATTATCTGGATCGTGTAATGAAGCGTTAAGAAAACTATTTCTGCAATCAACCAATAGAGGATCAGCTGTTGCTGAGTTTTGCACTATGCAATCCCATTTTTGCACAGATTCTAAATAGGAGGTAATAAATAACCATAATATTTCTTCTACAAACATATGATAAGTAACAACTGTTCAGAACTCAAATTAGGTTAATGTAGTGTACAAAGCCTGAACTTAAAAGGATAAACGTTAAACCTGCTTTTCATAAAATGAAAAGGCATTTTTGGACAGAAAAAGGAGCTTTTTAATACTATATTAACTAATAATTTATACTGTGCTTTTAGTGCAAAGTAAATTGTCAATTCTTTCAAAACTCAATGTTTAATGCGATCTATCTGAGCAAAAATATAAAATTTTTGTTTCTGAAATTCTAATAAATTTGGTTAAAGCATCGATATAAAGCTTAGAATTAAATAAAGTAACAAAAAAATATCAGAATTTCTAACGCAGCAGTCCACCGTTACACATAAATTCAAGTTCATCGAAAATTTGGACAAAACTAGTTGCGTTTTCAACGCTCAGCCCATGTTGAAGAAAGTTGAATCGATTCATGCAGTTTCGATAACTTGATGAAAGGCACTGGTAAAACATTGAGCGAGCTCTGCATAACTTTAGAAGTCCTTCGTCGAGAGGCTAAAATTGTTTAGCACATAAACAGTTTACTCAAGAAACCACTTTGTAATTAAAAATCAAAGATTATTGTTAGTGAAAATTTCGTTGAGCAAATTAAGTGCTGTTCCAACCTTATTTAAGAGTTCTGTAATACCGCTCTGCAAGACGTCAACATGATGAAAATTAGCATCGGCTTGAAGCCCCAGTTCCTTATTGAAATCATTCTTAAAGTAAAAATTTTTCTGTAAAAAAGGACAAATTGCTTTTAATCTTGACTGCAATAAATGAAATTCTTACTGGTAACGTCCAAAAAGTCTTAAACGGCAAAAGATAAGGCAGGCACTTTGTTACTGAAGAAAATTATTTTAAAGTATTTATTAATAAAGTAGATCAAACAAAATTTTTACTCATAATTTGAACAGAGATATTGAAATTTATAGCAGACATTCCTAAAAGGTTAGAAAATGCTGAATATAAAGTAGGACACTTTAGTAAACAGGTGGATTTGTAAAGGAAAACTGGAATGCAGTAGCGATTAAATTCTTTGTTAAATATAACTTCATAAATAACTATTTTTTTGTCTTATATACTCTTTCGTAGTGAAACATATGTTTTTCTACAGCTGTAGTAATAACGGAATACCGTGCAGTTAGTAGAAAAGCATATTTATTGCAGAAACTCGATTCCCTAAGATTTCGATTATGTATGAAATAAAGAGAAACTCTGTTTATAACAATTTTTCAAATTTTTTATATGAATTTTTCTGCCTACTTTTTATGAGTTAATTTATTTTTCATTCTTCTTATCAAAAACGATCTTAAAAGATGCACTAATTTATAATGAACTGTTATCGTCTGTTACGTATATTACTCAAACTGTTTGAAAATCTCACACTTAAACTGAAGAAGAAAAAGAGGAATCTTTAGTTTATAAACTTTGTACAAAACCAGTGTAAAGATAATCATCAAACAAAAAGAAAACCAAGAGTTCAGAAACCAGAGAGGGAAGGATTTATATCAACTAGTATATATCTATATATCTATGCATTTAAAACCTGCAGTTTCAACAGGTACCAAAAATCAATATGACATTTTTCTCATAGACGTTACCAAAATAGCAACGTAACACTAATAATTACATCTGTGAGGTGTGATAATTTTCACTGTTTAAGCGATTTAAACTGAAAATTTTTTAAAACTTATACCTGACATCGATTAAATTTCGCATTGTCACAAAACGTGTAATCTCCTGCTGGTTTTACCGGGATTTTTTGTAGAGCTTTCAAACTTGGAAGAAGTGGAGAGATCAACAGATTACCGGCGGCAATGTGAAGTGCTAAATTCAAAACCAGTAATTGTCATTTCAGTGCAGTGACACACAGGTTCTAAATTTCTTAAACTTCAATTTTCAGTTGCCTACAGTAAACTTCAGAACGAAAATCCAGCTATTTCAGTGAATCTGAATCTACCTGCCAGAAGTATCAGCTGTGTTCTCATAACGAAAAAGTGGGCTTAGGCGCAATGGTTGCGCAAGTTCTTCTTCAGCTGCAAAGAAAACAAAAACTAAACTAATTTCAGTCGTTACATCAGGTTTCAATGACTTTCAGTTAAGTTAGTAAAACTAACAGCAACAAAGATATAAGTTCTTTATCATCGCTTATTACGCATATTTGAGTACAAACGAATATCAAAGTAAGCGATGTTGTTAAGTACACACAAAATTTTTCAATATTACGCTGCTGTCATTTGTTGAATTGACAAATTATTATCTGACATAACCGTAACTTGAAAAAAAATAGTTAAAAAACTTTTAAATTTTATTTCTAAAAAATAACCAAGTTATTTTTTGCATTAGATATAAAACAGATATAAGTCTGATCACAAACGACTTAAAAACGGCTTTTCTAACAGCTTAAAATTTTCAAATGTTTGTTGCACTAATGCTGCAACAACAGTACACTGCTTCATGACTGATAAACTGGTTAGAAGAAAGAATGTCTAAAAAACATTTTTTTTCTTTGTACAGGTGATAAGTCCGCTTTTTGGTCAACGTTGTGGCTGTAAAAATTTATTTTACCGTTGATCATAACACTGCTGTTGGTATGTTTTACTGAACAAACAGTTGTAAATGCATTTAAACGTCTCCAAGTTTGAAGTTTGAAGAATTTGTTTCATTAGGTTGAGAATCATGCCTGATTCTTGATTGTTGCTTTTGGAGCGACAGTGGAAAAATTTCTAAAAGCTAAAATAATTCACTAAGCTGCCAACTTCTGTGGTATTGTCAAAAAAAAAGTATAAGACACTATTAGCAGAAATTAAAGCAAATCACGGCTACCCCTTCTGCGCAAAAGAAAGCAGCAGTGCAAACAGAAGCTACCGAGAGCAAAATAATAAAATTTTTCACATATTCTCTCAAAATGATTACCCTTAAAGATATCAGATTAAGATAACTGAAAAGTGCGTATTTTGAAAAAGTTTGAAGTAACATTAAAAAAATCAGAATTTGACTTGATTGAACCTTCTGTTCTGCGAAGAACGAAGTCGAAAGAAACAGTCAGTGATGCTGTTTTCAGTCTTAGATACTGTGATTTTATTTAGTGAAGGAGAGAAGGCATTTATGGCACTGCAGAAAGTCAGTGAACAATAAAATTTCGCATACTGACAACGCCCATGTAACAAAAAAAGCTAAAAAAATTGCTTGTATTTTTTGTTGGGTTATAAAAGAACGTATAATATTGATATCAGTTGAACGCTTCTCAGATATTTTTAAAACATTTGAAGTAAAAAAGTTTTTTTTTTTGCTGTTATTCTCGTTAATTTATTATGATTAATATGAACTTTACGTGTAACAAAATGTCAAATAAAAAACTGAATTCTCTACCAAAATTCTCTTTATTAAACGAAGTGCAAATAAGTGAGTCGGTGAAAACAAATAAGGGAAGAAGTGAAAGAAGAAGAGGTTGAAAATAGAAAAGTGATAGATGAGTCTAAGGGCTAACTCTCTGCTTAAAACTAACAACGTTGCTAATTCATTTTGTTCTTACTAGTCAAGTAGCTGCTTTCTTACGACAACCTAATGTCTTAAAAATATGAAAAAATAAAATTAGACTGTTTAATTTTCAAAAATATCAATTTTAGCTGAACGTATGCATTATGCGTTTTGAGTATAAAGCTAAACATTAGTTCTCCTTTGCTTATCAAAAATATATTCCAAGGTATGTTCTACATTTGCTACAGATCGCTGGATTGCCGTTATAAATTATCAATGTTGCAGATGTCAAACTATTATCTTTGTTGCAACAGTTGCGAAAAAAGTTGCCAGATTAATGTAAACGAACAATAATTATTTATCTTACATATGCTGAATGCCACTGTCACAGCTTCTTTACATAATTATATCTTTATTAGTCTTCGAGATATGAATTTGTAAAAAAATTTGGCTTTTTAGGTTCAAATAAGAAACATTAAAGGTAAGAGAGTTTGTTGCATTGATAGATGTACCAGCAAATCAGTTTTAAATCACTGGTTTATTATCAAGCTGTGTTCACAAGTCGGCGGCACTCAGTCGCATGAAATTATGGTGGATAGATCAAATACAATAGAATGTTTTATTAGTTTACTCTATTTTTGGTTTGTTATGTATTTTTCTATCAGCAAAATAATTACTTTTAAAAATATATATTATGGCACAAATTAAATGATAAGCCAATTCAAAATTTTTATCTGATAAATAGAATAATATTCGTACAGTAGGCTTATTTGCTGGATTTTGTACAGTTTATTACTGAGAGCGGTTTGAAAAAAATTATAGTGTTACCAAAATGTAATTTGTTTAATAATAATATTTTGAAGCCTCCTGAACTCTTAGCAGGTAAAACATTAGCTGAGGTGATTTTTACAAGTATTTTTGTGAGCATATATCTTTTAACAGTTATCAATAACAATTAATTGCATATTATTTGCTCGTCTTTCTTAACCTGCGATACTTCTAAATTGATTTGGCAACACTCCGCTTTGTCATTGTCCTTCTCGCACTGTAACTCCTGTTGTCGTTGTTTGGCTTTGTTACCAAGTGATACAAAGAGTTGCTGCCTTTCTGCAAATTCAGTTTTATTCTCAAACTTTTCCGTCGACAAATGTCTTTTTACACTTTAAAAAAAAATTATTGCAAATAATTAGTGGTTGACTAGTATCAGTGCATATAACTGTTGTAAACGGTTACAGTTAAATGACTTTGTAGTCTTCAACTGTTTGCCAGACAGTATCTACAACTTGTAAATAGTGAATGCTGATACAGTGTACGGTTATGAAATAAATGACTAAATTACAGGCAATAATCAAATGATACCTGCACTCATAAAATAAGGATTATTTTCTTGCAGTTTTTGTTTTCTAGTTTTTTTCACTGAATACTTTTCACCCAAACTATAATAACAGTTCAAGGTGGGGCAATAACTGTCAATATCGAGAGCTATTCGAACACGTTCGCATTCCCACCAACCAACCTGAAAGGTAACTGGTTGATCGTATCTCTTACATTGAGGTCGATAGTACCATGAATTAAAAGAAATGAGCAGTTAAGAAAACATTGTTGTTTATCCATCACACTCTTCTTTTAAGAAAAAAAATTGTGTATTCTCAGATGACTTTCGTTTTTTTAGTATACCGAAATTCATACATACAGAAGAAAAATTAATGACCATAATCAACAAAAATTTTATGTAGATGATTCAACTATGAAGTTATTTCGGCTTAGCCATTGCCACCAGAATTACGTGTAGTTTAAATACACAAGTTTACTGTAAGACTCGAAGTATATGATTCTTCGTTTTACATAACCATATTCTACAATCATCCATTCAATTTTTTGACGTTTATTTTTTCTTCTGTTCAAAACTACTTTTTTGTAACAATGCTTGTTGAAAATTCTGAAATTCTGCAAATTTTTTTCTCACATTTTACACGACGACGTTCACATATTAAAATTTGCACCTATTTTATCTTGGCTTTAAAGGCCAAAACAGTAGTCAAAAAAAAAAGAAATCATAGGAGAGAAAGATCTTTTTGTTACGAAAACTGACAAAGAACTCCATTTTTACAACAGATTGTAATGTCAAGAAAAAAAAAAGCCTCAGCTGCACGCAAAGACTAGCTGTAGGAGACGTTTACTTAAGGTGTAAAATCGGAGAAAAACGGTTCTAAAAAAACTAGATGCTTATCCTCCTCCTTAGCCACAAAAAAAACTAATATCAGCTTAACGACATGCTTCGTTTCCGCAGTGAACGTTGTATGGCATTCGAGCGCAGAGGGCCATTGAAAATGCTGCTCTACAGATTTGGCTCGGATCCTTCTCGACGTTTGCATGATATTGCGCGAGACATTTGTTGTATGTTTGATCCGAGCTTTTTTTATATATTTCGATACATTTCCAGTGATTAATGCTTTCTAAATAAAAAATCTTTGAAGTTCCGGTTTTTCAAGACCTATTTTAACAAACTTGCTCACACGGTAGTTTTAGCAAACAAAAAATACAATTAGTAATTTGGAATGGGCCTCAAACATGCAACCAGTGAAAACTGCAAAAAATCTATCTTGAACTAATTTGTGAGCTGTTTCGTAAGACAATTGTTCTACTGCAGAAGATGCTTTTTTGCTGATCTAATCTAGTGCCAAAATTTATTGCAAAACGATAGTGAACTTCCCCTTAAAAACCGCAGTTGTTTCAGAATATAAAAAAAGGTAAAAAAGAGCTTCTAAGGATAATTTGACAGTTTTCACTAGTTGTGTACCGCAATAATTTGAAATTGAAAGGAGAAAACTTAGCCTAACCGGTAACTTAAGTACCCTAGTTACTTTCCACACTGTTTTATAAGTTATAAAACAAGAAAGACAATAGTCAAATTGTTGTGATATAAATTTGTGATCCTATTTCTGATTACTGGACTTCTTTAAAGCTTCTAGAGCTGAAAGGCTATGAGCAAATCTAATGCTGCTTTTTTGGCGTTAAATTGTAGTTTTGATAAACCTGTGTCAAAGCTTATTTCATTATCATAAAGATTCAGCTAGATAATCAATTAAAACACTATCTAAGCAACGAAAGTTTTTGTGAAGGTAAAACTATTTTTAAAAATTGAAAAATCATAAATTTTATAACGATAAATTATAATAAGGAGATATTTAGAGGCAAGAACCAACGCAAAATTCCTCCAGCGCACATAAATTCTAGTTCTTTAAATATTTCTGTAAAAGCTGCAGCTTCAGACTGTGAATAACCATGACGAAGAAAATAAAAGCGGCTTGTACACGACGAATACATCAAGCCTAAACACTGATAGAACTCAGACCGAGTATTGCACAGTAACAGCAATCCTTTTTCGACTCCCTAAAACAAGTAAACCTAAATGCAGTAATCTAGCACTAGTAATCAGAAATTCTGCATGATAGTTAGATTTTATATTCTCTCTGCCGAAGACGTCTTTTTCATTTAATGTTCATTGTCGCGTAAGTTTGTTTGGTTATCTCCAGAACAAGTATTCATTCTTGCAAGAAGAAATTTATAGAATGAGGTCCAGTTTACTTGCTTCACTGCTGCAAGTCTTCTTTTTTTAGAATAAGGTTGAAAAATTATGTGTATTACTTTAATGAATAATGTAGAAAATGTTTTAAATTTTTCAAAAAAAAAAAA
>UXUI01007588.1:32607-43262 GCA_900576705.1 Enterobius vermicularis
ATGTAAGCAATGTTTTCAGCAATAAAATTATTTTTTTTCACTTACCAAAACTTAATTTATTTCTTTCTAAAATTGTTGAATTCTTAGGAATAATTTTTGAACCCCACTTAGCCATTGAATATCTTATAAGTTATTTTGGCTGCCTAGCTTGTTTAGTTACTGTGTCGTTTCCGGCGAAGTTCGATATAAATCTCAAAGTTTTAAGTAACTAATTACAACGCATTTAGTTCAGAAAAAAGTACAAACCTTAATCGAGTAGACTTCAAGTTTCAACAAATAATATAAAACTTTTATTGTTGCATAAAATTTACTTCTTTCAACGTCATAAACTTTATAGCAGTTGATAATGCTTAGTCACATTTATATGACATAATAACACTCTGAACATAATGAATTAATAGCATGACGACAAGCTTATTTACAAAAAATATCTTCTTTGATCGACGAGCAATAAAAAATGGACTATGACACTTTTTACTGTAGAAACTGGTGAACAGCTTTTTTTTCCACTACCAAAACCCTGTGTCTAATCATCCGCTCAAAGAATTTAGTAACTGTTCACAAAATTTCCTCTTGTAATACATATCGGATGTGTTGTTAAAAAAATTCTTTTTCTTAGCATAAGCAAAGAATTAATGATACAAACTTAGGTAAAACACTGAGATATCACAATTTTTTTTTGCTATTTGTATAGGTTGAATTTATTGAATTGGTGAACCATCGCCGATATTGACTGATTAATGATCGAAGAAGAGGGGGAAGTGAGAAGTGGCTGTTTCGGCAGTGACAAATACAAACGATGACGCAGAATTTGGTGATTACATCAATGTTATGGGTGAAACCTTTAGTAAATATCAAATAAAAAAGTTTTTTTCTCTTACATATGTCAAGAAAAAAAAGAAAAAAATGTCATAAAATTGTTCATAGATTATTAAAATTTAAAAAAAAAAATTTTTAAGGATAAAAGTCTAATCAAAAAAATGTGAGTGAACAAAGTTCATTTTTATTTGCAAAGCTACAATGCTTGAAAGATACTATTATAAAAGTTACTTTGATAATTGATTATACAGGTAAATTTATATAACTTTATTGCAAATCATTGTAACCATTACAAAATCAACAAATACATAAATCAAATGATTAAATCATGGTTATCAACATCTTAAGATGATGCGCTTTTTTTAAAGAAGCACTGAAGATATTTACGCTAAATAAACACTTCTTAAAATTTCAAATCGAATTTGCTAGCGGTATTTTTTCAAGAAAAAAAACTGCCATCATTAAATAATCTGCTCTTCCTTTTTCCTAATTACATATAACACCCTGGTCAGTGTAGAGGAAAAAAAAATTAATTTCAAGTTTTAGACCTCGTATTTGCTTACACTGTCGATTAATTTCCAAATATTTTCATTAACTTTTTCTAGCCACTACATTTTTCTATGTTTCACTCAGTATATGCATAGATCATTTCTTAATTCTTGCAAAAATAAAACTGTTTTGTAACTTGTAATTTTAAGCAGAAAAACAATGTTCACAGTTAACAATTCAGAATTGGCAATTAATTTTTTTATATATGTGAAAAATTTTGCAAATTTAACAGCATTAATGATGATACTGAAGAGAGTTCAACGTAACACCAATACATCAAATATAGTACAGTTATTTATTGCTAAATATTTATTTTAAACAACTTATTTCTGCATTTAGTATAAAGTCTAATCAGTCTTCACCGTTTTTTAACAACTGCAATATTCATTGTCTTTTCATCACAATTTAACAACTGTTAAGTAACAAAACACACACTCGCGTACAAAGTACCGTCTAAATTTGGCACTATTCAATAAGGTAAATACATATATTTAAGTATATTATTAAAGTGATAAACAAATTTTTTTAAAAAAAATTGAAAAAACAGAAGTATTATATTCAAAGTAAAAAAGAAACATCAAAACAAAAGAAAAAAAAAAAACGGTTTTATGTGTTACTACCGTTTTATCCGATTTTTAGACCATTCTACTTGGCATTTGCCAGTACCAATGATCTTTTCTTTTTATTATATTATTGGATATTACTGATGAATTTCAAAACCAAATTTGACTGTTCAGCAACCGGAAATTTGCATTAATACAATAGCAAAACAAATAAACAGTTTTTTTTTTCTTTTTGGCTAACTGCTACAACCTGATATCCTGATACTACAATCATCGTTTTATGGTCAATTTAAAATAACAAATAAGCAGATGTACTTCTTCTTTGATAATTTTGATCAGATACTATAACACTGAGAAATTTTGTAAAGAAAAAAATGAAAACAAAAAGCTGCTGTAAGAGAACTCTTGTTGGCATTGAAATACGTAGACTGCGTAGGATTGAACTGCATCAATTTTGATCAATTAATATTTCCAATTCAGACCTGTTGCAGTTAATAAAACCAAAATTACCGTTGAGTAGTGGTCAGCAAAACTTTTATTTACATTTGCCACAGAATCTGAAAAAAAAAAAAAAAACATTTACATGAATTAAAACTAAACTATTTTTGAATAATTTTAACATATAAGTGATGGTTCTTGTAAACAATAAAATAAACTATACATTTTCAAAAAAGATTTTTAAAATTTTATTATAAAATTGAATCTAAGTAAATATGTGGCATACTAGATTTATATGCTGGACAAACGCTGTCGTAAGAGTTGCAGAGATTAGCTTGACAGAAAAATGTTTGTGCTTTATAACCGTTGCCGCTGAAACATTATTGCATTATAAGTATAACTATTGAAATTGCAGATTTCTGTATTTAACTTGTAAATGCTAGTTGAAAACAAAAACAGAATTATAACAGCAGCTAAATAACTAATCAGGTAGTTACAGCTAGAATAAATAAAGTTCTTCTCTGAAAGCTGATTATTCTAGACTAAAAAACCTGGATTCTATGCAATAATTGTTGCCAGCAACTTTATTGGTCACCAAGCTACCATCTGGAAGTGCCACTTCTGGTGTCAGTGCAGCGCGATATTGGACAACTACTGCATTTGTTGCTGGATTGAATACTCGATCTAGGAAAAATAGAACGTTGGTTATAATTTATGATTGTTAAGCTAAATAAAGAACTGGAGAAATGTTACAGTAGCATAACGATCATGCTTGAAATTTTAGTTTTTAAAAAAATTTTCGTTTAATAAATAGACAGAAGAAATATTTGAGAAATATTCTAATAACTGGCAAAATTTTTTAGAACTTCAAAATCATGTTGAACCATTGCACACTTCGATGCTTATTAAGCATTTATTTTTTGCTTTAACAGTTAATAAATAAACAGGATAAGCACAAACGATAGACGCAGTATCCATTAGCCGACGATGTAATTTTGTCTGTACAAGAATTTGGTTCGTTCACGGAATAACGAATAAAGTTTACGTTACAGTTATAACATTCTAAGCTCTTTGCACCTGTATACAGTCATTCATTGTCATCACTTATTTTAGAACGATCTATGTGTAAGTGGCAAAAAGAAAAAAAAACTAAAATTATTTGCAATTCTATTGCGATAACGCTAACTTAAAGTAAAATTTCTTTTTTGTTTAAAAATTTTTTTGATCGACTATTATCACTAAGTTTAGACAAAACATTTTACCTGCTTGGCATCCATCATTTGTATTGCAAAGATCAGATTGGCAATAGTATAGTTCAGCCAAAAAATTAGCTGTTCTAAAAGTTTCTTTATTAAGCCTAATCTCTAAATAAACAGCTAGAGAATACAATGAGTACTCCATTTTTACCTCTAACATTATATGTAGATCGAATAGTCATGAAAAATAGAAACAAACAACAGATGCTATTGGTGTAAAAATATACTATGTAAAAATACTATTGGTCTACATACCTTATGGCACTGCAGGTATTTAGTTTCACCATAGATGAATTCGTCAACCCATATTCTTGAACAGAAATTTCACCATTTAAACTACCTACACGCGTAACTTTCACTGTATTAGTAGCAACATTTGTACTTCGATCTAAAATCCAATATTTTATGATCAGCGTTGTCTAATGTATTTTGAAGTAATCACAACAATCAAACAGCTTTGTATAAACTTATTGTACCAATTTTGACAAACCTCTTTCATTTCACAATGTTGAAAACTAGAAACTTAATTTGCCCGCATTTTTTATAAAGATCTATAAAGTGAATATTAAGAAAATAACGTTGATAACTTACAGTAAATGCAATACATAAGGTTTGGACCTTCGGTTGTATTACAAATTGACGGTTCTGCTTGCATATATTTTTGATAGCTCACCTCGCAGTTATAACATTTCAATGCCCAGCAGCCTGTTGAAACAAAAAAAAAAATAAAGCTTATCGATTATCATTTTAGACACAATTTTTAAATTACTGGTTTTATAAAGTAAAACTTTTTAGTGTCAAAAATTGTGCTTATTTTCACCACACTCTGTTAGAAAACTAAGAAGACTGCAGTTCCTAATAATTATACGCTTAGAACACAACCTTATTCACGTGTTTAACGTTGATAAAAAGTTCAGTGTACAGAGATGAATGACAGGGATATGGACTTCCAGCATTAAAAGACGATGAATCATTTTTAGACAAAACATTCAGAAAAAAATACACTTCTGGAAAGCTGAGGCTGATTTCAGAAAATGCAATAAAGCTCATCAATCTGATAGCTAGACAAACGAAAAACGTTAGTCTAACACAAGTGTAAACTTGAAGAAACCTAAATACCAAAATTTTTAGATGATGGAATACCTGAGTATAGCTTAACTTCTTATGCAGCTTAGCTAATGAAGTACGCTAGTCTTGAAATTAATAAGACCTACATTGTAAAATAAAGTTTTTTTTTGCCCTACAAAAACAGGTTAAGTAAGGGGATATGCTTAAACGGTCTGTCAAATATATCAAACAACTGAATAAGGTGACAATAACAAAGGAGTGATAAATGAAAGCATATATCAGAAGAAAAATATACGAAAGTTGTTGGGATACAATTTTTCCTCGAAAAGTGTATAATAATTCAGAATTTGTTCAGACAGTTCTCAGTACCACTGTTATAAACTGAAGAGCATGTGCTATCAAAACAAGATACTTGAGAAAGTCTGTTCACAGAATGGAGAATAAGTTTAACAGTTGAAGGGCTAAGTTAGAAATTGGTACAAAAAGTTTGAAACAACTGATGAACAGTTAAGTTCGTCTTCGTCTTTAGAACGGTGTCGAAATTTTATGTGTAAAAAGAACAAAGAGATTCATCAACAAGTGATTTGCTTTTGAGCATTTGACCTTTTGCTTTGTCGAACATAAGAACTGCTCATATTTTACGAAAAAAGAAAACACCTTCCTTACCTGTTTAAATCTATCATAATACGGTAAGTTAAAATCAAAAAACAAAACTCCACAATGAAAAACTACTGCTTTTGGTAAAGAGCGAATATAAAATAGCTTTTTGAAGCAAAGGGTTCAAAATAAGCACTGAAAAACAAATTTTATGCTTCCTTTTTTTCGAAAAATATCAAGCAAATCTAAACTAATAAAAGCGCAGTTAAAATCTTACTGGTGATTAAAGGAACAAATATTGCCCAAAAAAGAGACATCATTGTAAATACACCGCAGGAGTCGCCGATAAATGCAAAAGTACCTTTTGTTGGAATAATATATCGGACTCTATTAAATAATCAGTAATGTTTGTCCATCAGATTTACTGTAAAAGTGTTGAAACTTCATACGAAGATTACTCCAACATTACCCCATTAGTCACTGGGCAAACGAGCTGAATATTTCCGTGCATAAACTTTTAGAAATAAGCAAAAAAAATTTGTTTTTCAATACTGTAATACGCATTCAAAATTTGAATGCTGTTTTCATACTGCTGAGGTTCTCCCTTCTCTGCCAACCCCCGTTCTTCAAAAAAGGGTCGTAAAAGCTGATAAAAAAACTTGTATGACAACAGCAAACAATTAAAAAGAAATTTTTCGTAATTAATAACTGATTTTTTACGATTTTGAACAATTTGTATAATAAAATTATTTAGCGACATCACATCCTCTTTTAAGCCACCAAAAAAAAGAAGAAGAGTCTTAGCAAACAAACGTCACAGCTGGTGTTTTGATATTTGCTGCAGTTTCCAGATAGACAACCGTATGAGATGTCAATATACCAAAACAAAAAAAACTAGGGAAAGAGGCTTCACGATGACTAATAAAATGAAAATTCAGAATAAGTATGGTTCATGAACAAATTTTTCAAAAAATTATATAGTGCAAACATTTTCAGAATTTGCAATTTGTGACTGGATGACAACTCATAGACTTGAAAAATCTTTGATACCTTCTAGTCATCAACAGAAAAAGCAGTATTTTATAAGCTCGCAAAATGAATGAGAGATCGAAATGTAAAGAATTTTATTTGCTAGATAGTTTATTCCGTGTAATAAGCATAAACATAATGTGTACAAATGAGGATTTAAAATTGGTTTTCAAACTTCAGTAAATACAGAATCACTGTATCCGATATTCTTTCTGTTAGTTATTCATCTGTTGTTCACCATAACGTCGGGCATCCAGACTTTAGAACAACGGACGTGAGGTACGCCGTTCTCATCACGAATCGCTTCTCCATATTGTTCTGTGGATTTCCACCATGATACAGATAGCACTTTTGAGTCAAAACCTAAAATTTTAGACATAATATTTCATTGGAAATGCCGGTCTAAAACTGTTCAACTCTTCTCACATTTAAGTAAACGAAGTAGGTCAGCAAATACTAAACCAACACATGCTAAAAAATTATGTTACAAAACGGCGTTTCCCTAGACGTTCACCTGTTAAATAAATGCCCAGTGTTTCGTATGTCTAGAAAAAACAATTGTTCTCTAAAGTGGATTTCAAACGACGGTAGTTAAAAGTCGTATAAGACTTCTTCCGGCCGCTGTTATTTAATAAAAAAAGTAACTCACTTTTAGGAGAAGTTAGAATCACTGTCGACCCCTGTCGTGGCTCAGAGAATTCTGTTCTTTCTCGTAAAGGGGAGCAGTCGTTTAACATTTCAGACAGTTGCTTGATATACTTAATAGCTTGTTTAAGCGTATCCACTTTACTTAACTTTTTTTCGTAAGGCAAAGTGGGAAGTCGAAGTCGCAACTTGTCGAAACCTTTGTTGATACTGCAAAACACTTCTTAACAATGCAAAAATACCTAGAAATTTGGATTTCATAATCTTTGCGCTTTGTTCAACAGTATTTTCTAGAGGTTGGAATTGCTTAAAGAAGCGCAAAAAACATGCTTTATTTTTAACATCATTTTCCATGGAGATACTTATGAAATATATTCATTCATGTACACTCATGCAAATCTAGGTAAACTAAACTTGTAGCGAGTGCTGTCTCTTACTTTTTTGTGAGATAAAAACATTTCCAGAATTTTAAAATAACAGTTTCTCTGCAGCTATAAAGACGTTAGAGTAAATTGTCAAATACTTTTTTAAATTGACAGACTCCTCCCTTAAAGTTCTTTACTTCTTTGGTCAATGAAAAACCTAAAAGGTAAGAGCTTGAAAACTGCTCAAAACCACAGGCTAAAATATCAACTTTATTGATACATTGATTTACCTATACATTCTTTTTCTCTCTCTCTCATTCGCAGCCTTCCGTTGCCGAAACAATGCTTCGCCACTAATCTGTTTCTTTCGCCTCGATTTTAAGCCACCAGATTCTTTAATGGACGTTGCTGACAGCGACGATGAAGATGATGCGCAGCAGTTAATATAGTTCGTGCAATACGGTGACACTGCTAAGTGCTGAGACATCTCAGTCCAAACGGTCGCTTGCTGACTTGCTTTTGAAATCAAAAATGATAGGAAACTGATGACTGGTCTTATTATTAACTGTCAACGTTAGACTATCAGAACGTGAAAATTAACCTTGATTTTCTTGGAGCATTTCAGACTACTCTAGCGAAAGCAATAATATACGAAAATCAAATAATCATTAAAGCACCAAAAACAGAATTCTAGATGAAACTTTGTTCTGCTTCTGTTTATTGGCCTTCCTTTTTACTTTTTTCCACTCAAGTAATCAAAAATTGCATAATATCACTCCATAAAAGCATATTAAATTCATTATTAAGAATATGGATTAGTGATTATTAACAAAAACTTCGATGAACCTGGTACTTTTGATCTTGTTGCAACCTGCGCCAATAATGACCTTAGACACATAACTTTAAATGTAATATATTTGCTTTCGTGCATAATTTAACAAGTAAACGAAAAAACAAATAAAAAAGCAAACAAAGAAAAAGTGAGAGAGTGACTTTGACTAAAAATTTTGCTTTTAAGATAATTGAAATGACATAAATAAGCTATACGATATTCCCATAAATATATCACACTTTTATCAAATATAATACTGAATCAGAACTTTTCAAACAATGTTGATTTAACAATTTTTGCTTATTACAACGTTGAAAACACATTAAAACTAGAAAAAAGTGATATCAAAGAGAAATGTTGTTTCATATTGGTTTCTGTCATCTAACAGTTGGTGAGTATTGGTAATCAATCCAAGTAAAATAAAAACCGAAAAAAATTTTTTTTCTAGACAAAGATGCTAATATTCCAAAGATTAATTTTGGGTTAGGAAGAGAAGACGAGTTTTTCAGTTAGCGTACTGGTAACACAGAAACCCGTCAATATTTCAGGCTGCTCATACATCTACAACCGGTGTGAACTAATGTATCAATTGTTTCTTTCCAGCACTCAGCATTAATTTGTTTTCACCTTATCAAACCACGCCCACAAAAATTCAGTAGCCCATTATGAACAAAAATCTGCTCTTCATTAGTCTAACCCCATCTTTTCAGTCTTGACCCTATCCACAGTGGCTTTCAATCCGTCATTTAAACCATTTCGGTTTTGCATAATCAATTTATTGAAAAAGTTCTTCACTTCAATTCCATATTTCTAAGAGCCCGCTTGGAAATATGCAGAGATGGCTGGTTTAGTTTTAGTGGTTTTTTTAGAGGGCACAAACTTTGTTCGATACATTTGTTTAACGATTGTAGAGAAGAAAAGGTAGAAAAACAAAATGGCTGAAAATCGCTTTTAAATGGATGTTATAGACAGATAAACAGTTACTTCTCAGTTATTCTGCAGAGGGATGTCAAGAACATATGTCAGAAATGAATACCTCGCAACGAGCATAGGGGGCATAGCTCAGTGGCAGAGCATTCGACTGCAGATCGAGAGTTCTCCGGTTGAAATCCGGGTGCTTCCTTCCGTGGTTTTGCATTGGTTGTCACTAAAGGCTTTTTTCACAACATAGAAACTCTTAACGATTTTTACAGCACGCTGATAAAAGAGCTCTTTCTCCTTATACGTTAATAATAATGCTAACGGCCTTAGAACATTTGTAATATCATTTTGATGCAAACAGGTTTAATCTAAGAGAGACACTTGTCACTTTAAAGTGTAGCATTTATTTGTTTTATAAAAGGCGTTAATTAGTTTCAAAATTTAAAAGTCCATGTAAACAGAAAAAAAAATTAATTTTGTAATTTTCAGATATTGAATTAGTTTATCAAATGAAGAACTTTTCGAGAAAAATCTAAAGCAATTATATTGACTGATTTGGGAAAAAAAGAATAAGTTGTAACACTTTTGCTTCGTTTCAAGTTCTGACAACTGAATAACAATCAATATCCGGTAATGAGTAGCCAACTACTCAACCAACAAACGCTGAAAAGGTGTGTTTAACACCTGTTTATAGCTTTGACCTTCCTGGGGAATTTGGTAAAAAGTTTTTTTGAAGTATTCCACCTTCCCAATTAATAATACTCAATAAAACTGTTGATTGCATCTTTTTTCACGTCTTTTTATTTGAGTGAGCATAATAATAATAAAATTTATGACTGCTCAATGTTTGTATAGTCTGTTATCAAACTGTATGCTTTCAGTACATTATTTACCTTAGAAAAAAAATTTTTTTTACATAACCTCTTGAAGTTATTTGGTTATTCTCTAAACTAAAACTGTTATCATTATACACAACTTTGGCCAGTCGCTCAAATCAGACTTCGCTGTAGCGTTGAAAAAGTGTAAAATAAAAAAAAAATTTAGTACATAGCTATCAAAACTGTGCTAGGAAAACTTTAGTAGAAGAAAAGAGCAACTTTCACCTACTTATTATTAGTATCTGTTTCTTTAAAAACGATGTACCCAACTGTCACTCGCAAAACAACAAATTTTTGTCTAAAATCAAAAATTATATTGTCCAAAAGTCGACAGTTTATTCCCTCGCCTAAACATCAGTTCAACTGCTGCCCCTACTGTTCATAAGAAGCTTAACAGCTTCTGCTATTTATTGTTCAACTGTATACGGAAGTAAAGACTAAAAATATGGTTCAATCCATTTCTTTTTGATTTCAGATAATTCATAAAAAGTATTTTGTCCACTGTTCTAGACCAACATTTTTGATTTGAAAGCAACTGAGAAAAAGAAAAATAAGGTATAAACAACAACGATAATGTTTTCTAAAAGGAAAATTTTTTGTAATTTGTTTTATATATAAATATATGAATACATAAATATATAAATATACAAATATATAAATGTGAGATTTATAAATATAAATAAGTGACTATATAT
>UXUI01007590.1:5641-24093 GCA_900576705.1 Enterobius vermicularis
AAAGAATTTTTTTTTTTTCAAACCATTTATTTAATATAACATCCAAAACTGTTTATGCTTATCAATTTTGATACCAAACAGTTCTAAAGCAAACAAAAAAAAAAAAAAATAACTGCAATAAACTGTTTGCGAGGTAAAATACAATATAAAAATTAAGAAAAATTTATGAAACAGGAAAAAAAAAGGAACAATTTGCTTTACATTATATCCAAAGAAAATATATATACCATGAAATAATTTTAAAAATCGTATTTAACACAATTTGTCCACAGTTACAATATCTTTACAATATATGCAGGTTTATATTAAAAAAAATAGAATGACCGAGATTCCTGAGTGCTGCAAAACTACAATTAAAATTCATCAATCAAATTAATTCTTCAGAAAAAAAAAAATTATTATTCCCATGAATATTTGAGAAAAGAACAAAATAATGACCACAAAATAGCATAAACAACAAAAATCAGCCAACTGATGATACATATCAAACAGACATTTTATACAGAAAGAACGCCGACATTAAAGCCCAGAAGTAAATGCCACTTACTTCACATGAATCTAAAGACAAATATCCGCCAAAATTAATTGTTTTTTAACATAGTCGAAAATAAAAATGTTATTTACTCTGATTACTCACTAAAATAACACTAGAATCAAATTTGCTTTAAACGTATCTTACCAGGTAATAACTGAAAACTTGAAAAAATACCATGTACAGCTTTGGATCGAAGAGCCTTGTATTTTAAACAGTTATAAAGAGGTAGACTTACTCTCAAGAGGTCATAAAAAAAAGGTAAACCAAAGATCAAATTCATTCAACAAAAGGAGATCCAACCGACCTCTACAGACAATCAATTCATCTTAATCTTGAAAAATTATTAAAATATAGCATGCTGCTTTAAGCTATCACGAAACATAAACAGAGAAACAAATACAAAGCACACTTATAAACTACGCCTTGAACAAGAAAATGCCCGTAAAACGAATTTTTACAAAATTTATTGGAAGAAAGATAGCTCTAGTACTGGAGAAACCGTAGCTAAAGCAAAAAAATCCAAATGAAACAACGTAAAAGAAAATCAGTTATTTGACTAGAGTTTTTAATATATAAACGAAAGCTCAACACACAGTTCATGTTAACTTGAACAATCACTGAGCAGATTTGATAATACTCTATAAAAGCATAATTCGTGACTTCGAATTCAATATCTGTTGCCGATAGTGGGCAAAGGGCCCCAGCCATGGAGAAGCTTCGCCGCCGTGAAGTAAATCAATGGCAGTTTGACTTTTCGACGATTTGATTTTACTCATTTTGTTAAAAAATGATTGCTTTCCCGCATTAACAGAATCTGAGTCAGATTTCTGGAAAAATTTTCTGTCGAAGAACAAAGAAAATAAGCGAGAAATATCAAAACAAAATTCTTTTTATAATAAGCTCTTTCTAGCTCCACATCTAATACTCCAAAAAACCGTAAAACTCCTCGATGTAAAGTCGATTTTAATTCATTTACCTGGATTTCGCTAGAAAATTCTGGATTATCATAAAATTGAAAAGTTTCTTCATCTGACGAAGATTTTTGTTCAGTCTTGCTGGAATGCTCGCGTAAAGCAGTTTGTACCCAATCATTAGGTAGTGGATCAGAACCATCCGCCTTGTACGATGGACGAAAAACCGAAGTTACCAAATTCATAATGCGAGTCCTAAATCACTTCCAATAGGCTGATGACATATTACAAAGTTTTCAAAATTATGATTATGATACAAATGCAAAAAAAAAGGAGAGACCTTCTCTTCAGAGGACAGTTACCCAGAACTCGAAGAGTTGTCAAATAAACGTTCCCTCCAGTCAGGTTGACCGTAGTTTTAATCTGTTCTGCTATAGCTTGAACGTACTCATTTGCCTCCTCTTCACTTTTCATAGGTATCGCTGTATTGTTGAACAAACGAGTCTTTGGAGCTCTCAAAGTATAGTACTGAGGTGTAGAAGTAATAATCCTAAAAAGTAAAACAAATCCAAAGTTTCTCCAACAGATGTCACAGTCACAAGATGCAAGTTTGTATCAACACTGTAAACACTTATATAAATGCACCTACCTCATATGTACTTTTTTTGAACCTTCGAGAGGTCCAAGTTCAATAGATTTTAATTCATCAAACTGAATAGACTTTAAGTCTAGAAACCTTTCAGATTCATCGTCGTAAAAAGCAAGCATTAGCCGTATCCTGTAAAACTTTCTTTAAAACAGTCAGCAAACTCAACAAATAATTGACACAAATCCTTCTATAACCTAGGAACAGTGAAGATGAAATGTGATTGTAAGCAATACTTCAAAGAAAGCCAGCAGGCTTTATAACCTAGAAAGTAGAAGAATCGTGTCCACTTGATCAGATGAATTGGAACTGTCAACTAGTGCCCAACCACCAACAAGCATTTCATTCTCACTGAGAAGGAAACGTGCAGTTTCGTTCACCAACCGTCCAATGTTTTCGCTCTCATCCTCCTCTTTTTCACCTTCTTCAACCAAATCAACAGATTCATCAGTTGAAGGCTCTGTCGACCTGCCTGTAAAGTTTCTCAAAAAATAAGTTATATACAGACCACTTACAATATTACAAAGAAATAGAGGTTCTGAAATACTTCCTAAACATTAATTCCTCGTCGAAACTAGATGTAAATAGTGACCATGATGCACTTCAACAAAGATTACAAAATTCAGTTTATAACAAAAGATCAATCCGTAATCAGTTCGACCTCGGCCTTCGTCCTATTATGCTAAGTGAGAAAGAACACTACATGAAAACCCAGCTGGCAAAAAAATCTACACATATGCAGCCCTGTTCAAATACAAAATATGCTCGTTTACCTACGAAATTTCAACCATCCCAAGCGAATTTACCCGAATTCATTTACGAGTTGCCAGTAAATCAAGAATCAGCACTAAACTACATTTCACATTTTACTCCTAAAAACTACTTTTATTTGAAACAACTTCCGAGCATTTATACTAATTTAAAACATCTTGATTCTCTGCCCTTTCAGGCAAGCAACTTTCCATGAGATGACGTCGCAGAGGTTCAGACAGTAACTAAAAATAAGACAAGAAACTTTTGAAGACAGAACTATTCAGTAGCTTCCTAAATTACAAGAGAGTGACAAAGAATTGCACGTAATTAAACAGTCGGTTCTTTTTGAACGAAGCATACTAATTAAAAAGTTAAAAATTCCCAAATGAAGATTACCAGATCGACTAAGAATACTTCAAAAGCTTTGGTGATCAACTAAGCGGCAGGCAGTGGAAAAAAGCCTTCTATCCTAAATGCTTCATAGGAAAGTATGGCCACAGAAGCTGAGGATACCTAAAATGCACCCTACTTTTGTAAAGTATGACAAGAAAAGCCTCCCATCAAACAGATTTTTATGACTTTCTAAGAAACTCAAGAAACAACAAAATTTCAAAAAGCAGAAATTTTTCCAAACAATTTTCAAAAAAAAAAAACCTTATTTTGATCAAGATCTTTAATTTTGTTGCCGCAGAAAATTATTTTCCAAAATTGGGATCATGTTCAAACAATATAAGAAAAAAACACTGAAGTGAGCAGATCAAAGAAGGCTCATCTTCATCTAAGAATACAATCATTCATACAAATCATTATCTGCCCAAAAAAATAAAGCGTTTAAGACCATAGCCTCCTCCTATTCTTCCCATCTAATTGGTAGTTCTGCAAAAAGCCATTTTTTTTCCTATTACTGACAAATACTGCAAAGTCGGGTTGCATTTAAGACTGCTTTTGGCGCTCTACTAGATTATATAGCCAGTTTTTTCCTTAAAGGTAGAAATTCCTACTTTTAAGTACTTGATGACCTGAAGAAATACCCAAAAATGGCGGATAACTGTCGAGTAAATTATAAAAAAAATTTATCGTTGGAAAGAACTTAAATTATGAAAAAAATAATGCACCCAAAGTACTTTGGATTCTAGTCTGACCTCCGCACACGTTACAGTCCCAACGGTAAAGTTGTTTTATAAAATATAGGTCTTCCTCCCTATGATGTAAAATGTACTCATATTCAACTCTTTTCTTTGTTTTTCAAAACAGTGCACTTTTATACCTACAAATGAGCTTCATTAAAATTTATTGAACATAACACTGGGTTGTTGGACTAAAACAACTTAATGAAAGCGCTTTTTCTCAGCGCCGAATCGGATACGGGTACCTATTTTTTTAACCCCTAAGAAGAAGCCACTTAATTTACCGTCAAAAGCTTGGCAACAGTAAGGCGGCATTTCTTCCAGCATATCAATCAACATTTAGATCAGCAATGTATATTATTCAAGAGTAAAGCTTTGATCTACACTAAATCAAAGGACTTTTTTATTTTTACTTCAGATTAAGAAGATACGTAAGCACAAACTACATCAACCTGTTTTGAACAGATGAAGTTCTCACTACATTTGAAACAATACCCTAATGTTGGGAACAATTAAAATATACTACATGCTGTACATGTCCCAACGATTACTAAGTATAAAGAACTAAAAGAAAACAAAAGTAAGGCAGTAAATCCAAATATTCAGGAGTTAAAGTATTATAATAATAATTATATAAGAAAAATTCTTTGAGAAGGAAATAGATTTTTCTTCAGAAGAATTTCTGTGAAACTATCGTATCAAAAAGACTACTTGCTTAATCCAACAGTATCAAAAATATAATTGCCAATATTTTTCATTTCTTCCTCTTTGCTCTCTACATAACTGAAAACGAATTAAAGTTATAGAGATAAAAAACAAAAATTAGCGGCAACTAAGCGTTTTAGAAGCTGCCCCCAACCAAGACATCCACCGACAATTGCCAACTTGTACCAAACTTGAGTGGCCAAAATGCCATGTAGAATTCTTAAAAAAAAATTGTCATCATCCCAGCAATAATTCTAAGTTTGTTCCAGCCAGTGTGGTCTAATCAGCGATTCAAAAGCCACTTGTAACTTTCAATGAATTAAAAATAGAGTGCACTCTCGTCGAGTTCTTTCAAAAATTTTTTTACTTAACAGTAAATGTTTCACTATTTTGTTCCTCGGCAACACTGTACAGATGTGCAACGCTAACCTTGCTTACTGCACAAAATCCCCTCAAAATTTAGTCTTTTTAGGCGGACAAATTAAAGAAACCTTCTTAGTATTTAAAAATTAAAATCAGATCATTTAGTATAAATACTTGTTGGTGATTGTTTCGCAAAACTCTATAGACGATCAACTATGAAAGATTTGTTGACTTTAACAGAAAAGAGCATGGTAAAAGCAGTAAATAAGTGATTAAAAAATGGTTTATTTTCCAAGACCTTGGAATTATCGGAAAAGCCTCTAGCCTAACTTAGGTTGAAAACTGATATTATTTATCGATAAATCCTAGTGATTTTAACATCACTCTAAACGTATGGTACTCGCGTTTTACTGTAAACTACAGTTGCTTCAAATTCCGTAATTTTTTAAAAAATACCAAGTAGAGCATCAATAGTCATCTGCCTATGTGAGTCCTTCATGTGTGAATAATAATAGCGCGAAGCTGAGTTGTAACCATCACGTACAATTCCAACCAGTCCCCTCTGCCCACATCTAGTTACGTCACCTTTTAAAGCATTTGTTCCAGCATACTAAATAAAGGAAAATGAACTACTTCCTCTGAGCGGAATAGCATAAAAACAGGCTCTAAACTGAATATCAAACCTGTCGTGAGACCGCATCACCGTTATCAGCCCACATACTTTGGAGCATCCGTACAAAGTTCTCAGGCAACTGAGAAAGTGGACCAATCAAACCGAGCTTTCGTAACTGTAGGAGGCATACAGCTTGCGAAATAGAGCCCTGAAACGGATAAACGCTTACATTTTAAAAGACCATTAATATAAAAAACCTGTAATGCGGTTGTTACCTGAACAACATTAGTACGGTCTAGGCAGTCGACGCAGTTAGTTCGAACTACACCAGACTGCTCACAAGCCATGTGGTTCGTTTTATCCACCCAACAAAAAGAGATGGTTTTCAGCTGATCATGCAAAGCATTGACCAAATTTTCCACCTTTGAAAGAATAGTTTTGAGTACAAATATCTCTCCCACTTTTTATTTTCGAAGTGGAGGAATAATTTTTTAATTAATAAAAAAACCTTTTGAAACCGCAGCGCCCGACACTGCGAGTGAAAGTCAAAAGCGTAGTAACCATATTTGGAAGAATCTTTCTCGAGAACGTGTTGCAGGTAGGAAAGGCCAAGTCCCAATTCCCTGAAGATTATCCAGACTTAAGCGATTTTACGGTTCAAGACAGATATAAATTGGCAATGAGATAGAAAACAGTAGATGAAAAAAATAGTGAAGCTTAAAACATTAGAGTTAAAAGATGACGCTCAAAAATATGCAGTTTAGAACCATATCTTCACCTCCCAGTTTGGTCCAGCAAGCAAACCGCCACCAGTGGTGATCCATACAAATTGACCAGTCCATCCATATGTTTCTCGAATGCGGGGAACGAAGAAGACATAGGTTTATCGATAATGAGCGGAGGGCGGTAACGAAATCCTCTCTGTTTCCAGAAAATGGGGACCGAACCACGAATCTTAAGTTACTTCGTCACCACAAAAAAATCGTCAAAAAACTCGCTCTTATAGCAAACACGAAAGCGCTTCATCTAACATTTGAAGAAAATTAAGGCATGTAAATTGACTTTAGAAGAACTTGCTGCAAAAAGAAACTGAAATTTCCGAAATGCAAAATCCAAATACCATACATGAAAGAATTTTACCTGAATATATGATAAGTGATGCCCAAAAACAGTTAAGATAACTTCCGTTTCTACAAAGTTTGCGACATTTCCATCAACGTCTACGCCCCTCCGTAAATATCTCACTCCAGCTCTTTCAATAGATCTTCGCGAAATCATAGTGACAGTAAGCTGATGATTTTCAAGGGAAATAACGCTGTAAAAAAAGTTTATAACAGATTCAAACAACCCGCCTGTAAGGAAATGACAAGTCAAATTTTATTTAAAACATCTTTCCTGAGAATAAAACAACTACGAAGCAAAGCATCACCTCAGTAAAAAAGAGTCGTAGATCTGGAAGTTTGCAAAAAATTTTGGAATTCCAATCACCCAAAAAACAAAGTTCGGCACACGAAGTCATAGTTTTTAAAATCCCCTATTAATCATAAAACTAAAACCAGGATCACACTTTCAAAGATCTTGTTCATTTAGTAAAAATTACCAACCTTTCACAAACAAAACCTTGACATATTGGAGAAATCCAGGGCTGTGATCCCCGAATGGCAACATCATTTTCATAGAGATCCTTAAGCAAAAACCGATTCCAGAAGA
Organism: Enterobius vermicularis; assembly: GCA_900576705.1. Taxonomy (NCBI): domain Eukaryota; kingdom Metazoa; phylum Nematoda; class Chromadorea; order Rhabditida; family Oxyuridae; genus Enterobius; species Enterobius vermicularis. The sequence goes on from UXUI01007590.1 coordinate 13,005, forward strand.
AACGGTTATCCACCACTTTGCTGCCAGAGCAGTAACTTAATAAAATAATTGGTCATTTCATATCGGTTAACCAACATATTTTGTAACAGAACAAAAAATCAAACATCCTATACAGTTCTGTTCAGCAGGCCAAACTTTTGTTCCCAAACGCTTAAAATACCAAAAGCATAAAATGCCTAGAAGAAAAAAGCCCAAATATCATTACAAGAGGCTCTTTCGTTATAATCAAAAGTCACGTGCCGCTATCTACTATGAAAGAAAAAATACGCCGAAATTATTAAGAAAGACCTCTGTGTGTTCAGTGTTAAGTTCCGACCAAAAGAAACGTAGAAATCACCATCATTGTTAAAAAGCCGAAGTATTTCATCAATAATGCGAGTTGAAACGGGTTTATCACTGGCCAATTTCGACAGTCTATTTTGCTGGTTCATTAACCTGCCAAACGGTCCACACAAGTTATTCAAATTGATCTGCAATAAATTAAACTGTCTAAGACCAGTGTAGATACTCGACAAGTTTTAAGTTAATTTTCCTGAAAAAAAAACATTTTGGTTGAAAGCCTTCAAACAGCTAATAAAAACTTCTTATCCTCCACCCCTCATTATCTAAAACCGTTAACTTTAATTCAAAATATTTTTTTTCTTCTACAACCTTTATGAAAGAAACACTTCATCTTATACTTTCTAAACAGAAGTTTACTTTCTGCTTTTTTTTCCTATTTTCGAGTCTTTGATTCAAGACCTCACTAAGAAATACATGACTGAAAATCTGCGAGAAACTTTAGGAAGTGTATAAACGTACGGTAAAACCAAGGTCGCTTGTCGATACAGGTACGGCACAGACCCTTTCAATGCGATATATCTTCTCCTTAAAAGATGTGAACTAATACGTTCTGTTGTTTATATCAAAAAATAAAAAAGTAAAACAACACTGAGACCAATCCATCTAACTACAAGTGCATACAAATCAAATCTTTAAAGTAAAGTCTACAACTACAAATTAATCAGAATAAACTAAAAAAAAAAAAAAAGAGAAAAATATTGCACTCGTTACAACCCCAAAATTAAAGAGGTGTAATTTAAAGAAACACATAACAACAAAAGTTAAAGATAATATAGACTCGAAAAACAAGTGATGAGAGTTAGAATTTATGATATTGGATGATTCAGTACTCCCGAACTTTTTACAAAATAATTAAAGCAAACCTTAATCGTAAACTAGGGTGCTTCATAGAAAACTACAAATTATCGGAGAAATGCTTTGACCAGAAGTGGAAAGTTCCTCCAAAGTTTGAGAAATAATTTTTAAAAATCGCAGACGACTTTACAAACCGCTGAATTTTACAATGTTTTTTTTTAGGCTTACTAATTACCAAACCCGCAAATATATTTATGTCCCACTAAGCAGTTTTGTTAATTCAATTATTATCTTTCTTTTGCATCTTATTTAAAAGTTGAAATAGTAACTAGCTTAATGAGACGTTTTGAAAAAACTGTTTGTGGGAAATGAATAGGTTAAAAACGTTTGCACTTACTTCCGAACAAGGCAACGACGCAACTTGTTTCAAGCTCAATATGAGTAGCAGAAAGCACACATTTTCAACACGGATAACACCCACCAGTCCATATACAACACCAATTTCACTGATATCGTAACCTGTAATCTTTGGTTTTATTTCAGAATTCCTAACCATAAAAATAGGGGAATTCCTCAAACAAAAAAAATTTCATCACCATGTTCTAGTCAGAAATTTACTTATAATGCCGAACTTAAAAAACAGCATTTTCAAATCCTTTCACCAACAAGACTTCTAGTCGTATACCACTTTGAAGGAATTACCTCCAAGATCGAAAGCTATGCTAAGCTTTCCGGTGAGTTTAGAGCACTTTAACACTGAGTTCCTTTTAACTAGGAAGAAAGCGTCTTTTGTAGAATAAAGTCTCAATTCCTCTTTGTTGCATGACGACCCTAAAAAAAAAATTCTTCTTAGAAATGAACATCATTTCATTGATAGTTTCACATGCAATATAATTTTTGTAAAAAAATCTCCAACCTGAACAAATAAAACTGCAGTATGAAATACAAATGTTTCAAACTTCTATGTAGCACAGCTAATTCGCATATCACTGTTTCAAAATAAAGTAATAAATAATAGTTCGAATAATCTGTTATAAAGAAATGTACTTTCGTCTTACTAACTGTGATTTTTAACCAATGCTGTTAAATGTTACTGTTATAGAAATGAAGTTTAAAAAGTTCATAAAGTATTTTGAGCCCTCACTTGCAATCAGTGATTCCCATCTTTCATTACTACTTTCAACTGTTCGCATTTTACGCTATATAATGTCATTTCAATTTATAGTATATATAAGCGCCTTCAACGTCTCAAATTAATTAATTCAACCAATAAGTAAAAACTTTCAAAACAAAGTTTGTTCCATGACTCTGAACTAAAACTCTACTAGTCATCATTCTAGCCAAATTTTAGAAACTTTCCAAAAATAAAGCTGGAAAACCAGTGAAAAATTTCACTGTAAATTCATTACTACACTCACACCCTGATAGCTGGAAACACGTCGACAGTTAACTATAAGCTCGTGACGTTTAATATTTTTTGCAACTGAAGTTTTTTTTTATGTACCAAATTCTACTGGACACATACTACAACAAAGACAATACGGCTGCAAATCCTAAAACTGTACCGCGCTTCTCTTCTGGCCTCACTTTTATGTAAGCGAAGAAGAGAAGAATTTTTCTGACAAATAAGTCGTTCAATTTCAAAATATTATGAACTAACATTCAAATAAGTAATTCACATAACTTACAGCCAGTTTTGAAAAAAAAACAAACAAATTTTAAATGAAACCAAAATTCCTTCAATCAGCAGAACACTACTGAACGATATTCTGAAGATAATTTGTGGGACTGATAAAACCTAAAATCGGTTTGTTTCTTCTACTCCGTTATAATACAGTGACCACCACATGCTTAGAATACCTTACCTTCTACAACCTAAGTCTTAGTGAACAAAAATGACTGAATATCAGCTAATTCTTAAATCCTCCTAAGTTCCTTCTTTTACCATCCGCCACCTACTCTCCAAGCTAATTACTTTTTGGTACTGCCTAATGTTTTCATTTTTTTCAAAAAATTAATCGCTGAGACCAGCTTTCTACCTCTCACAAAGCAACTTTCAAATCTTCTATTAGGTACTCTGCTGACCACTTCTTTCAACCGTTCCCACCGCTTAAACAGTTAGTATTGCGGACACTTTCTTCAATACAGCATTCTTGAAAGCGACCGATGCTGATGAAACTGATTTCTGAGAAATTTTGACCTATAGTCCGTTGTCAAACTGAATTACTAAAATCCGTCGTTGTATTTCTATTTTGAAAAGTAATGAGAAAAAACAAAGTTGAAATACTTCTCAGCCAGTCTGTTACCCACAACTTCCGTCACAGCACAGTTATAATCTTCACTTTCAAATGAATGTTATTATCTACAGAAAAAAAAATTTTCCCGTCGTCACACTTTACCACAACCATCCAGCTAAAGCAAAAAAAAAATCTAATTGTCCATTAACACAGTCAAAACAGTAACATCAATCCTTCCCTTTGAAACATTTAATTTACCTGTAACGTCAAAGAAGTGGCTATCCATAAGTCAGCACTTGTATTTCTTTTTAAAATGTGCCGTTGCTCAAAGAAATAATTCCTTTATTTTCTTGCTGGGAAATTAACGCCTACCACTGATCGGACATTTCCATAGCGTTTGGGAATACGTCAAGTGTCGTTCACCCACACAGCTGACAGTAAAAAGTAGAATGAAAAGCTAATAGACCATTATCGGTTATGCAATTTAGAGAAAATGCAATAGTTATAACCTTTTTCTCAGAAAACTACTCCACTTGATCGTCTAACAGGTTCACTACAAAAAAGACTGCGCAAAAAAAAATTAATGAAAAAAAAAATAGATGAAAGACCTCATCAGAAATGGGAACTAATACAGTAGAGAAAAAATGTAATTAAAAAGCAAATAAATAAAAATAGAGCTTACAGATGTTAACTCTCGTCCAAGCCAAACTGCTAATTCCAACCCTTGAAAATAGGCAGGTAGACTAAACCAAAACACAGCTACGCCTTTACTGATTTAAAAAAATAAAACAATAACGTCCCAGTAGTAATTCTGAAATAAATTTCAACTAGATTCTTCAATAAAAAAAACATTATATAAATTTTTATAAGCAATATTTCTCTCAATCAATGAAAATCTTCCTAGTTCAATATCACATATTTTCCCCCGCCGAAACTTCAAAGTAAAAAAAAAAAAGACCATAACAATCTTAACAAAAAACTTTCATCAGCAAATCAAATAAAAAAAGCCATCTTCAGTGACTGCGACTCAGTAACCATAACAATCACTGTACCTATTCCACTTGAAATCCAAAAAATTAGCCAGTCATTAGCAGTACATTATACTAATGTTACTGTAAATGCTGGTTGAATAAATGCTTCGTTGAATTCAAAAACAGACCACATAGGTGACATGAACCAATTGAAAAGGAGGTAGTTATTTTTGAAACAAAATTTTCAGCTAAGTTGTTTAGTTCTTTTCAGCTACCTAGTTAACAAAAAGCGTCCTTTGGACAATCATTCACTTCGACCACGCATCTATGAACCAAAAAGTAACATTAAACATTTTGAAAATATTCGGAAAAAACCTACACAATGAACGATTATAATGAAGCAATGTCGCAATTGTTGTTCGCAAAATGTCAATATCGTCCTTTGCACTTCTCACGAATATGCCTCCCTTTGACAAAACCACTCGCCTATTTCATTTATGGCAGTATTTTCCTATAAAGAAGATGAAGGTACATGCAGTCACACTTAAATTCTTTTTTTTTTTTTCCAAATACCGAGTAATTAGCATAACATTTTTAAAAAGCAGAATAATGTTCCATAAAAAGAGGTAATGATTAATAACTTTTCCACCCTAATGAATACGCTTATTTATTCACATATTCTATTGAAAACAATTTAAAATCTTTCAAAAAAAAAAGTTCCAAAGATTTAAAAATAAAAAAGAATCTAAAAACAAAGCATAAAACGAAGGGTACGGTCAAAAAAACTCCCCATTCAATTGTAAATGAAAAGTTATCGCTTTCTCCTCAACAATAAGCAGATAATTAGAACGACAGAGATGACGGAAAATTGTATTTAAAACATAAATGAACTGCACTTATTATGTGCAAATGAACAAATAGAGCAGTCACCGCTGTTTATCTTCAGTCCAATTAGACAATATTATCAGGTCTTCAATCTACACCACCCCACATTTCCATTAGCAACGGCAAAAATGATTAACGGCGAGAGATGTACCCTTCAAACTTATCACTTTAAGCAGCAACCAAAAACAAAGTATTTTAAATCCAATCATGCAGTAACCTCGCAGAATTCAGCTGTCAACATTTTGCAACTAACTAAAAAACTTCCAGTTTATAATTTCGTCACCTGTTAGGACTTTGAAAAATAATCTGCTGCTAAAAAAAATCAAATTCAATTTTTATTAGCTGAAGAGATCAGCCTTGATAAGCATGAATCTTTCAAAATATTACTAAAAATTATCCAAACTCAAGCGTGGAGTTGGAAGACATGCAGACCCCATAAAAAATATTCTGAATTCTGTATCCCCGTCACTGTCCGTCTTTGCAAGATGCACCTGAATAGCAAACTAGTCCTCTCAGATTTTTGGAAGAATTCAGCAGGAAAACTATAGAGTCCGAAAAAGAGTTAGACACATCAATGAAAGAAAAAGAGATTTGGTAAAGAGCGACTACGCCAATGGCCTATGAAAATCTCATGCGTTCTGCAGATGGTTTTAACCAGTTGCTTCTCAGCAAATCCCTTTCTTCAATCGACGTTTTAGTTTCTTTTCCTTCTACCTAGGTGCACCTTGAGCAACCGACTATTTAACATATTAAATCCTTACCAAAAAAAACTCAGAATTTTACAGAACTCAACTTGTAAGGCACAAAGAAAAGTAGCCTCTAAATATACACGTAAAACTAAATAGTTTATTTTCACTTTACTTTATACTTTTCAGAGGACAATCAGAATTATTTTCCACCGTGTCATCACCGTTTGTGTTGAAAAAGTCATGATTACCAGGAAATTCTCTAAAATATATGGAAGTGAGAAAGTAAAACACTTAAACCTGTCCTGCTTTTTCTCGAACAAATTGAAGTGCATATATCAGAAAAAGTTAATGATACATTAGTTTTAAAATACCTTTAACGAAATTCAGCATGAGCAAAATACTTAACCAAAGTAATCCAATCAAACAATAAATTCTAACCTCCTAGCAGAAAGAAATCCTCACAAAAAAAAACATTTTGAAGCAACCATGTTATCCAGAAAACAAAAAAGCAATATTAGTTAACTGAAAAGATGCTGACTTTTCAAGTACAGAGTATCACTAATTTTACAAAATAACAATCAAAACATTATAGCTTTCATAAAACGACGAGTTTAAATTCAAAAGCCCAAAAGAATATGCAGCACACCAAGTAAACTAAAGAAAATATGTGAATTAACAATCAAATGAAAAGACGTCTGCACACTAGAAAGTTGTGGACTGAATAAAGTTATACAGAAAAAGTTTTTGAAACACAGCATGCTTGCCTACCATTATACTTATTAACATCACTTATCTTTTTCCTTTTGCTCACTTTAATAGATCCTATACAGTTTAAACATATTCTTCAAAGACAATGATCAAACACACAAAACCTGTCCGAGAAAATGATTTAGCGAAACATAGTTGTGGAAGTCAAGTTCTATGAGTCATTCAACAAAAATCGCGAAAACCTGCAATTAGTACAGAAAATTAGAGTTCATATACAAAAAACTAAGACAGGCTAGTACATAATAAAAAAAAATCAATCTATAACAAAAGAAAACCAGAATTTAAAGTAAGACAGCAAAAAAGAAGCAGAAAACAGAATAATTAATGCGGTAGTAAACAAGGGTTTTGAGAGATCTAACTACACGCAAAGGACTCAGCGTAGTGAACAAATACAACATTCAGTGTGGAACAACAGAACTTGAATCTGCAGGTTCTCCTTCAAACAAGTTCAGCAGTCAATCAGCTAATCAACAATTGAATAAAAACAAAAATATACAGTAAGAAAGAAAAAAGAGATGTTGGAAAATAATTTTTACTTCCTTCTATCAAAGACAAATTGAAAAAATATTGATGGTTAACTTCATACTCATATCTGAAAGCGACATTCTATGAAAATCGATCTCTATACCAGGTTCATTTGAAAGTGCAAAATCACCATAACAATAACGGAAAAATTTCATGGCATTAGTTCATGTTTAACGAACAAAAAAAAAAAAAAAATCATAAACATGCTTAACGAAAGAGGACCAAAACCAAAAAATGTAAGCGTAAAACTAGATTATTTTTGTATCGATACAAAGAAAAAAAAAAAAAGAAGGGAAAAAAATTAGAAAAAAAGTAAACAAACTGTGATTCAAAGAGTGCAACAGACCCAGTTCGTATGGTCTACGGTAGAACTTTAGGAAAAACCTCGTCTCCTGAAACATCAATCTAATGTTCAAAGCAATTTTACAGTTCAGTCATTAATTAATATACTGCTGAATCATACTTCCGATAACAATAACGAGAAAAAAACAGAAAAGAAAAAAATACCACTTCATAGCACCCTAAAAGAAACCATTTCTTTCAACAACGGCAAAAACAACAACAACAACACGGAAAAAGGCAGATAACGCATCCTCTTAATTGTAATCTATGTCTCCCATTTTCATGCATCTATGACATAGAAAAAACTGCATTGACACTTTAAAAGAAAGCTTTTTTCTGGATTTAATGACACATCAAAGTCTCATCTGCTTACGGTAAAAATGGAAAAAAAAAAGACACAGACTACGACGTGCAGTCATGGTTTGTAGTTCTAATTAAAAAATCCTACTTTACAAGCCAGAAAAGATTTTCAACAACAATTTTCTCAATAAAAAATCAGCAAAAATTTCCCACAGACGAATACTTTTTTTCTTCTCTTTTTTTCAAGCAACTATTGTAGAAAATGAGATAAAAACAAGTCAACACGCAAATTGCGTTCTCAAACATGAAAACAATTTTTTTTTTCTCAAATGTCTTACAAATAACTCAATACAATGTACCAACATAAATAAAACAACCGCTCTAAGCCTTCATTATTCTCTTCTTCAATCAAAATTTACTCCTCATATTTGTCGCAATATTTCGTTTCACTTAATTACGAAAGAACTGCATACATATCTATGACATCTGTAGACCAATTATGTGCAACTATACAGCTTTATAATTTCACAAGATGTCAGTCTTGTTGTCAAAAACTCAAGGACAGGTTGAAACAGTTCTAGAATCTAAGCCTTAAAATCAAATCCCGACTACTGGAGAAGTTCTTCCAAACATTCTTGATTCGATTTTCATATCATGTCTACTACAAAAAATAAGCTGTTCCTGGTAAAGAACCAGGTATATTCTGTATAAAAGCAGAGAAGTTTCGTATATGCTAGAAAATTCAGTTGCCATTATGATGATCTCATAAGCCAAAAAGTGTAAAAAAATTTTTTTTCTCTGAAATTCTGAGCACATGTCTAAAGAAAAAAAACTATAAAGTTTCAAATCACTTTTCTCCTCAACCGTGATTGTAATTTTTCTCTTGCTATAGGACATTAAAATCGATTGCCACAATGGGGTTGAATCATCACCCCCATCCTGCAACAATGTTGAACCAGAGCAGTCACTGCCATTATACAAATAAGTCACGTTAGTTAGATTCTCATTTAAAAACATTCTTACATATCAATTAGAACAGTAATTCCTAATCATCAGTTTTTTGTTCTCCTCTGGTCGTGTCCTGAATAACCTATATGACATTTTACCAGCCAGAAAGGACAAATGTGGACAGACAAAGTATTACACGTTCAATCAAAGACCAGTCACATAATAACGAACTGCTATTAACATTTGACTGAGCGTGAAGTAAACAGTTAACATCTGGAACAAACACTTCCAAATGTTGCACCAAAAAATTATTGTAACCAGACAGCCACCAAGCCCTCGCCGCATCAAATAATCACTGACGGATAGCAGTCCTCAAAAATGCACCCTTGGGAAGAGTCCTTTTACTAGAGAATTTTTGAATTGTTTTGATGTGCATGATAAGATTAAAAATTGGAATGTCTTACAGTATATCGTTAGCGAGCGGTTTGCTCGTGGGTTTTGAGCAGTATTGAATAGGAGTTGTTCACCAGTATGTATGTATCTAAATTAAAATGGGTGTTGCATTACTGCTTGGATTCTTGCAGCCGTCGCAATCAAGTTTGTTTCTGAGCATTTCGATATGTGTTCTTCATCGTTATATCCCAGGCAGTCACTTCTGAACTCTGCATAAAATGTCTGAGATCAGACAGTTATATATGATTTGCGTATTAGGATTGATATTATTGTTGGTGCCAGCCAGTTCAGCATCTAAACGATTTTACCACCGGGGGTGTTATGCTATTGCAGTACTGATGTAAAAAACCTGTTATTATTTGTAAATGAAGATTTTGTCAGCTGTTTAACGTCTTAAAGGTTGGTACACTTGAGACTGAGTAGTATTCTAGTTTACGATGTACTCTGTTTCCCGCTGGTGCAGTGATCAGGTACGATGTTGCATTTTCGTAAAGTCGTTGATCAGATTGGCGAGATAACGGTCTATGTAAACAACGTACTGAAAATTTCATACTTATTCTATTCTTGATTAACACGTTTAATGACTGTGAACGAGGCATACTTTTTTTTTTTTATTTTTGACGCATTTCTTGAGTTTGTTTCCTCATTTTAGAGAAGTGAAAAGATGTTGCTTTGATAACGTTTAGTCAGCTGCATTCTTGGTAGGGCTTTTAAGTGACCAAGCTTATCACATCTGTTGAATCCCTGTTGTTGTAATACTAAGTTTTTGAGCGATCAATATAGTTATTGTCACTTGACTTGTTTTCGCATGCATCGTTTACTTCCTTGCATTGCCACAGCGTTCGCACGTCTGAAATTCTCTTTTTTCATCTGGCAACCGAAAAGATGATATTTCTGGCAAATTTTGTTAGGATTTTTTGAGTTTTTATGTGGTTTCAGTTGCAATAGATCAGTTACTAAGTAAACGCTGGATAGTTAAGGTTGATTGGTATATCTCCATTGGAGATTTGTTTCTTTCTAGTGATCCACCTTCCCTATATCGATTGCGTAGACACTGTGGTACTAGCTACCCCGTATTTCGTGATCATATCGTTCTTCGTATACTTAAAGCTCCGTTTGTCCATCGATAATTTCGAAACATTACGGTTTTTCGCCGAAGAATTAAGATTTTCGTTTAGGCCAGGTAATAAAAAGCATTGGGAGCGAATGAAGTGATGTCAGCTTCAAATGGCGTTGAAGAACGCTCACCGAAATTATTCCCTTTACAAGTCACTAGTAAGTTTTCGAGCAGAATTTAGTTCTTCTGTTCACTCGTTTATAAATTAGTTACAATAATTTTGTCTTTCATTTAGTGCCCTTGCAGTCTCTCCTGCTTTAATTTAACCCTAGAAGTACATACACGAGTGTCATAATTAATTCGTTTATCGACTGAGTGAATCGACTCCTCCATCATTGTGTTATACTCAGTTTGAAATTCTGGGGCTGTTGTCATTCCTTAAGTAATATTTTAGTTGCGTCAGCTCGGCTACCAAGCACTGGCGGATTATTCAGTAAACCTCCTGATGTTTACGTTGAACTTATAGTTGATTCCCAGCCGCCGAAAAAGACGGCTGTAAAGAAAAAAACAAGTAACCCACAATGGGATGAGAAGATTCAGGTACTTTTGTTTGTAACTCATATTTCTTATGCATTTTCACACCACTTTTCGTTTTATTTCTGGTAGTGGTTTTTTCTTATAATCCTGTAGGAAGGAAGCGTTGTGCAAGTAAGATTTTGCGGCTTCTATAATGTTCACATTCGTTTTTTTTTTTTTTTTTTTTTTTTTTTTTTTTTT
>UXUI01007591.1:13439-28487 GCA_900576705.1 Enterobius vermicularis
AGTTTATTTGTCGAAGTGAGGCCTGATGCGTTAGGTTTGGCTAGATATTGTAGGCGGGTCTTCTTTGCGTGTCACTGAGATTTCTTTTTTCAGTTTTTCAGTACCTGGAAGCATTATTTTTCTTTGGGGATTGGGCCTTGCGATGTCACTGGATGGTCTGACGTTGGGGAGCTCGAGGAAGACAAAAATCCGTAAGCCTTGTGGGTATAAAAAGGGATTTAATGTAGCGTCCGGTTTACTGTTTGTATTTTGCTGTCAATCTTTCAATCTTATAAAAACGAACAGTTATTATTTGTTCTTTATAGCATCAGCGTTTTGTTTGGGCGATTCAAGAGAGTTTGTGGAAGCAGGCAGAAGGACCAGTCACGTTGTACCCAGCTCAGTTTTGGAAAGGGTTCGGTCGTTTGTTTCAAAGGTGGCAGTTACAAATGAGTGTTTGTCGGCTTCAAGCTCTGACGAAGGGTTTCACATCGAAGTGGTCGAAACAGATGATGATTCAACTGCAGGAAGTGATTTAAGTCATGAGGAAGACGAAGAGGCATTGTTTAATGACTTAACATATTCTTGGATTTTTAAGCTCTACAGATGTAATAACGAATCATTCAAATTCAAATAATTTTTGCTTCTATTTTTACAAGAAATTGATTTTTAGGAGGACAAGCTTTACGTCGAAATTGATTTGTCGGTTGTAAAAGATGAAGACTACTCCAGTTCTGAATCAAGCTACAGTAATACCGGCAAAGAGAATCAAATAGAGGACGCACAGCTACCAGAAGCTTTTCGACGTAAAAAACCTTCTGTTTTTAAGAAGCGTGTTGCTAAAAGGAAATTTATTGAAGAAGTTGAGGAAGATGACAGTAAAAAAATCTCTAGTTGACGGTCTTTTGTTTTGTAACCGAGCCACCGCTGTTGAATCTTGTGTAGTCGTTGTTATTCTTTTGCCTTGTTTGTTTTGCACGTACAAGTTCCTTAAAAATATAGAAAAACAAAAGTTTAAAGTTCAAAGATTATGTAGGAATGGAGTTTATTCAATGGGATTATTCTATTGATTTTGTTTTACGGTCTTTTACTGTCCAAAAATGATTATTACATGGAATGTTGGATTTTAATAAAACTTCATGAAACTTCAGTTTTTTTGATAATTTTAGACAATATTGTTCCATTGGACTTGCAATATCGTTGTTGTAGGTCATGAATATTGTTGTGAAGAAAGGTAATTTTTATGACTGTAAAGATGATTTATGTAAAATTTAAGCTTTTGAATAAACAGAGAATGGCAGTTTTTTTAGCCAGTAATGAAGTTTTAGGTTCTGTGCGCTAGAATTACATTACTAACAGTTTCAATTCCCGTTTTTTAAGTGAGCGATTTACTTTTGTTCGTTTGCGGCTATTGCTTGACGGAAATTAGGGACTGCGGGGGGTTTTGCGAGAAGTTGCTTATTTCTGACTTCCTACGAATTGTCAAATACTGTGTTTTGAATAGGGAATGTAAGGATATGACTTTGGGAAAGAAGAAAGTCTTGCATTTATAACGTTGCTTTTCAAAGGTTCTAGGTGACTGTTAAGCTCTGTATGTTTAAAGTGTGTGGTTGAGCAAATGAGGACGTGTTTATAGATCCCACTTGCGTGGTGACAAGTCTTTTTCGAACAAGTATGTGTAAAGATCTTTTTGCCTGAACTTCTCATGCCTTTAGTTAACACTGGTCGGTAACATGTCTTTTATGTCCTTGTTCTTATTCTCTCTTTTCTTTATTTATTTTTATTTAATTGTTTAATTAATGATTTATAAAATTGTAATTGTGGGAAAATTTACTGGTTTTATTCGAAGTTGTTTCCGAAGGTTTAGTTTGAGGTCTACAACGACTGGACTAATGGATAGCAAAGTTGCTGATTTGGAAAAGCTCAAGGATCTTTTCCTTGACATCGCAAGAGTAAGTAAATTTTTAAAGAAGTTATTTCTTTAACCAGCAACAAAGTTTGGATTCAGCAAATGGTTTGTAATATAAGAAAAGATTATTTATGTGAGAGAGTTTTCTTTATCTTTTACTGATTTGGATGCTTTGAGAAAGACTTTTTGCATATTTTACAATCGTTTACAAAAATAGCAATGTTTTTCATAATTGAACGCTATAGTTACGTTCTCTGCTTTTAGGTACCCCTACCAGTCAGTGGCCGTATTATACGTAAGAAAAGAAATAGATTTCTAGAGGTCAGTTTGCTCAATTAATGTCTTTTTTCAACTGTTTTTGCTGTGTTCCTAAAAATTTTGGGCGCTGCATTTGGCTCTTCCAAGATTTTTTTCAACTCGATGTTTTTGTTCTTCACAGATTGCTAGCATTTGGTCAAGCCGTGCCTTGACGATGAAGAAGACAATCTTAACAGAACGACTTAGCGTAGTTGGCCCGAAAACAGAAGACACTCAGTTATATCAACTCATCTCAACTACTTCGTTACCACTCAGCATTAATGAGTAAGCTTTATTCACTTTTAGCAGCTTTGCTGTGAATGCAACGACCGTTTCTTATAGGCCACAGTATGTATCGTACTCAAGGAGCAATGGAAAAGTTGCCAACTTAATCACGATAAAAAATGGAAGTGAAAAAAAGCAGTATGTCAAGGTTGTCTTTTCTCTTGCAAAGCTTTTTTTGTTCTTTTCACTACTCTCTAACACTGGCGCATGCACATTTAATTGTCTCCACTAATACTTAAATCTTTTCAATTGTAGATATTTGACCTACTAGAGCATCAGGAAGTTCTCTGTGAGGAAGTGACTTCTCCAAAGAAGCATGGCGTTGTTCACACGTCAGGTACCTGTCAACTTGTCGTATCATTGACGGTGCTCATGAAATTTCTTAATTTATTAGTTCAGGAGACTTCAGTACATTATCATGGTCCTATGGAGAAGGAACTTTGCTTTATATAGCCGAGCAATATGTGAAATCAGCGAACATCTATGATGCTGATTTGGATTGGAATAACGTTGAAAAAATTATTGATTCTAATGTTGTAAGCTTGAGTTTTTGATTCGCTTGTTCTTTTACAGTTTTGAATAATTCACTGGTAAACTGAGACAAATTCAAAGTGGGATCAAGAATGTGTTGGACGATATTGCATTACGTGGTTTCAATAGATTGTTCAGTAAACTCTGATGGGTGTACTTCAAGGGGCAAAAATATGAATATATTGAAAGTTGGGGTGAGGAACAGGACGAAGCACGGCAGCCAGCGCTATTCACAATTGATGTTTTCAGTGGCAGTGTGACTCGAATTGATGGAATTCCCGGCGATTTATCACCCTCGAGGGTGTGTAGTTGTTAAAAATTTTATCATTTTAATCTCATCTATGTTCCTCTGTTATCCACTTCATCGTTTGTAACTGTGAGCTATGAAGATTACTACACTTAATTAGTCTCTTTCGTGAAAAAGAACTTTGTTGTCGTTTTCAGGCTATATTTTCTCCGGATGACGACGGTATCGTCTTTTATGGGATTAAAACCAAACCATTCAAACTGGGAAAGATTTTTTGCAACAACCGAAAGTATGAAATTCAGATGTTTTAAATCAGTTTCTAGAATGCTAGTGTAGTGAGTACGTTTGTTCGAAGCAATACTTTCAGAGGAACGTTACTCTACTACAAGTTCAACGACGCCAGCGTGCATCAGTTAAGTGACTCTGATATTGGAATCGAGAATTTCTCTTTTGCACCAGACAAAAAGAAGCTGATATACTTTCAGCGAGCAGTTGATGCACCACATAATGCTGCTTTTGCTCTGTACACGGTAAGTTATTAATTTTCATGACCGTTTTTAGGTTTTTTACTTAATCTCTTTTATTTTCGTCTAAAAAAATTTTTTGGGGGTGGGAATATGTTACTTCATATTGCTTAAGCTGCAACTCTGCTATTTTTTCTGGAGACGGTCTATAATTTTGCAAGAGCATTGTCTCTTAGCAGGACAACTTAACCTTTAATTTTTATAGTGTAGTTGGCCTAGTCTCGAAACAAAATGCGTGGTGCCGGTGGTGAAGGTCCCAAAGGGTATCGTTTTTTGATATTTAATAATCTTTAGATTGCTGGGGAAAAATATGATGTGCGATTTTAAAGTTCTAGATGAATACATAATTTTTTGCACAGTTGCGGTGCTCTTGAAAAGAAGATATTTACTGTGCAGTTGGTGTGTAATTTTTGAAAAGAGCATGGAAGATATTCTATAATGAAAATATTTTTAGATTCTAGCTCGTTTCCTGGTTTCTATACTATGCAGACGGGTAATCAGTGTTGGTGTAATGACAGTAAGCGTATTGTTTTGTCTACTGGCTGGGGAGCAAAGCTAGTAAATTCTTTTTCTGATTATTCTTACCTTTCTTTTATCAGTGGATTTTTTTTTTTACAACTTCTATTATTTTGAGAGGAGGCTGGAAAGCAACTAATAGGCGATATAAAATTGAACATGTTTTAGTGATGTTGCAATTCAACTTTTAGCGCGTAAACGTTCACTGTTTGTGTAGGATGTAAAACGTCGTTCAAACAGAGCAAAGTTTTGTTGAGCGAAAGAATAAATAGATTTTGGGGAACTCAAAAATACTGTTGCGTGCACAATTCTTTAGAGCCAAAGAGTCTCTGATGTTTCAACTTCGGGCCTTTTTGGCTTATTTGCTGGAACCGCTTCCCCCCTGAGAAATCATTCAGCACCGAGTGTTGTTTTTAAAAGCCAGTTCTTTATGCTGTTTTACACTGAACGACGTCTCAGTGAAAACTGGGTTTTGAGATAACTTATAGAAGATTTTTTGATATTAATCATCTCAATTAATTTTACGTGCGAAAATGAAAGCCATTTTGAACTTTTAAAACTGCATTGACAGCATTTAGATCGAAAAGGGCATAGGATAAACGTTAACTAGTTCTTTTTCTTTTGAGGGACAAATAAGATTGAGCAGCACTTAAGAAAACTTGGAGTTATTAAGAGTTAACTTTTTAGGAACTAGTTGTTGTAAACATCGAGAACGGAGAGATCAAAAAAATTACAAATAACGGTTAGTTTCTCGTATGATTTACACTATTTATAAACTAAGACTTGCCAGGTTTTTTCTTGTACCTCCTTGGGGCATAAATAGCTCCGGGAACTTTACTAACCTGACCTTTGGAATTAACCACCATTCAAATTCATCATAATTATCATATTTATTACGACTACGTTTTTTTCTTAGAGCAACTTCATGGGAGTTGGTCGTTATTTGATGTTTACGATGATTTTGTACTCGCTTCCTGTTCTGCCCCAAATCGACCGCCCCTAGCATTACTTGGTCATTTGCCTGAGGCAGGGAAAGAAGAACAGGTTTTACTTTTGTTTTTTTGACCCTTATGATATACTTCAAGTAGTGTCATTTATTGCCTGTACTGTCGTCGCAGGTGGTGTCTTCTAGCAGCATTTGTATACGTCATTAGCTTCCCTTTTAAATGAACCAATGATAATTTTAAAAGGCGTTCAGTGCAAATAATTTTTCTTTATTTCCCATTTTTTTATTTACTTGTTGCTACTTTGCAGTTGCAATTTGTTTTGAACGGCATGTTTTTTTTTAGATCATTTGGATACCTCTAGATACTGGTTCTAACTATGAAGAGAAGAGCAAGTTAAGTAATTTCAACTGGGAAATTGTAAAGTTTGAGCGTAATGGTTCGTTTCAAAGATTTATTCTTTTTTTGTACACATAATGCACCTTTTACTAGTGATTCTCGTAGAATTTCGAGCTTTTTCGAAATTTGGTTAAGTAAGAGAAACTAGTTTAACATTGTTAACGTTCGGGGTTTCCAAATTTTAATATTAGTAGTTGCCGCGGCTCTTTTCACGTTTTCCTATTGATCTTACTAAATTGTTAGTGCGTCCTCCCTTCGTTATTCGGGTCTTTCGCAGCTTATACTGATTTTGAGATTTTGTAGTAGGAGACTCGTATGAAGGGATCTTGTACATCCCGAAAGATGTTCACAGTTGTCCACTGGTTGTTGCTCCTCATGGTGGCCCGCACGGGCACTCGATAGCGGCGTATCTTTTTGCCTTTCGTCTTCGTTTGTAATCGTTGGTGTTAAAGGCATTTCCGCGGACCTTCTTTCGTTTAATAGTTTCAAATATTTTAGACTCACATTTTTTTGCTACCCTTTGCACTACTATCAAAAAATTGAATTCAGATGGCCACGACGAGATCACGTTATGATGTTGAATTCTGGTTATGCGATCTTACAAGTTAATTACCATGGCTCGCTCGGTTACGGAGATGACTTTGTTCGGTCCCTTCCTGGACACTGTGGAGATTTGGAAGTCAATGACGTGCATGTGAGATGGCTGGATTACTATTATTTTTTTGTTCCTTGTGCCCTTTTCACCTTCATTCTTTCTCTTTGTAGTTTGCTGTCGAGACTGTTTTGCCGAGATACCCTGTACTAGACAAAGGTCGAGTAGTATTATTTGGAGGCTCCCATGGTGGTTTCATCGTTAGTCACCTAGTTGGAAGGTTTCCGGTATCACTTTTTTTTACCCTTTAGTCTATTTTAGGTGGTTCAGCCTTGAGTTACATTTGTCATTGCTGCGCTTTCGGCCATCTAAATGTTGAATTTCATTTTGCATACGGATTTGTAAAATTTTTAACCCACTCGTAACATACGTTCTAAGGAGCTATTTCATTATTTTTGAAATCGAACCTTTACGGTTCAGTTTTAATTTAGGGTTTCTACAAAGCTTGCGTTGCCTTGAACCCAGTTTTGGATATTGCAAGTTTGTTTTTTTTTTCCGTTCCTGTTTTGAAATTTCTTGACATCTGATCGATCTCAGTACTAGTTGCTTTATCTGCAGGTATGTGGGCAATATCCGACATTCCTGACTGGTGAGTAGTTTCGCTCTTTTAGAACTCTGCGTGGGAACTAAGTCCAGAAGAAGTGACCAGTCAAGTAGTACTTCCGTGTTTTAGGGCGATAGCTTGTGCCGAGAACCGGATGCCAGAATGGGCTGAACCGTTAAATGCAGAAAAGCTCGGGAGAATGCGAAATATTTCCCCGATTGCTTACGTGCAGAATATTGTGACACCCTATTTATTGTTAATTGGTGAAAAGGATTTACGAGTCAAGAGCCACTATGGCCCGTTTATTCGTAATCTGGCGGCGAGGAATGTGCCATATAGGTGGGTGTCAGCAAATGTTCTTTCTCCCTATTAGTAGACCGCGAGAAAAAGGACTTCAGCATTACTTTAGGATACTTAAATATCCTGACTCAACTCACCGAATTCAAGAAGTTGAACCGGAGGCAGATTTCGTCACTGAAGTTATACGCTTCTTCAATGCCAACTTGTCGTAGGTGCTTGTTGATTGCATCATCTATTGGGTCTGCGTGACCCGCGAATAATGCATTTTGATCTGTGCCCGTTGTTCTGCTCTTGCCCCTTCGGCGTTGCATGTCTTTTATTAGGTTGCTATTAATGTTGCTTTCAAAAGTGAATTTGTTCTCAGTTTCATAGTGCGTTACTTTATTCGTGGCAGTACGAGGTTAGTAAGTGTGGTGATTTAGGCGATGAATACTCGTCATTTTATGGGCATTTAAAATTTATAAACCACAGAGTGGTGCTCTACAAAATTTGTTGGGAACATGTCTTAGAAGAAACTGCGTAAATCATGGTTATGAAAACCTGGTCTTCACAGAGCTACTTAGGTTCAACTACCGAGACATTAAACGCTCTTTCAGGTTTTTTGGAAAACGATCATAGCATTTCTTGCAAATCGGGCGCATATCGAGTTCGAACACTTTGGACCTTAAATTATTTAATGCATACAGGCAGACATATTGTTATAAATTTGTACGCTCTTGGTCTGGCATCAAAAATGCAGTACTAAGTGTTTCAGCAGCTTCGTCTCGCATCTTGAGGATTCAAAAGGTGTGAGGCTGTAGACATCCGAAGAGGGGGTGATGACGCAGGTATGCTGAACACTCATCGCATTTTGAAGTAGGCAACTCTCTTCACTCAAGGGTTTAAACTATGACAGATAGTAGAGCATGAACTTGGCAGCTTCTCACTGGTCGCACCCCCCCTCCTCCTCAAGTTAGCGGGTGCCTTGCTCCCCTTCCTCATGTCTCTCTCTTTACTAGTTTGATCCCACTGTGCAACCAAAAATCTCTTGAATAAAACAGCTTCAACCATATTGAACAGCACCATGGAGCCGCAGTGTCGACTTACGAATTTGTTGTGTCCTGCTGATGCATGGCACCAGTTTAACGGCAGGGTATTTGACCCCGACCAATCTCTTTGCTGCTTTAACTGGTGCTAATTTTGCTAACGCATTGCTAAACTAAGAAAAAGATTTGTTTTCTGCTGGGATGCTTACTTGAACAGAGATTTCTGGGGAGTTCCTACAGCTACGCGCGACAGCGATGCAGAGATTTCCAGAAACAAGCAGATCATTGTTTTTCCAGTTCTATAGCGGTGTAGCAGATGAAGAAGTCAGGTCTACTGTTTGGTTAATTAGGTGTTACGAGGTATTGAAATACTGTTTTGCCTATTCGCACCCAGAGGCAGAAATATTACAAGTCTTTAGCGCAAAGAAGTTTCTTTCCATCAGGCCAAAAAAATTTTTCACTCTGAAATAAAAATTTGTGCGTGGCGAAGCGAAACTAATGCACGGTTGGCCAACAGTTCAGTTAAGTACATCCCTAGCTAAAACCGGCGGCTGCTGGTCTTACGCTAAATAAATAACTTCAAGCTAAGCAAGTCATCACAATTTGTACTCCTCGTAGTTTTCCTTAAAGCTTATCCAAGTAGTTCTGAAATTTGGAGAGCCTGTTGCTTTGTGGCGGTGGACATCATGTATCGTCAGCAGCCAAAAACTCCAACTTTAATTCAGCTATTTTAAGGCACCAAGTTACTAAATATTTGGAATGAAACTAAAAGAACGGGTAACATTACTTGGGAGTTAGGGTTCGGTCACACGCTGAACAAGAGTAACATCCGGTGCACCAGCCTTTCTTAAATAACGTTACATGCTGTTTTACAAGGCACGACCCACATTTGTAGCATGCGTCAGTGAACTGAAAAGACACAAATACTGTTAGTTTATCGAATTCTAAAATAATCAGACGTAGTACGATTTGCATGAGTCGAGTTTTTTGTCCGTTCAGATAAACCTACCTTTATACAACAATCTTCACAATAAGCTTTATCCTTTTTTTCAATATACTTGCTGCTATGGAGAGGTCGCTCACACTTGGCGCAGCGGAAATGCTACAAACGAGTTGTAAAAATTATTCTTAATATCTGTAACAGGAAGAGATTTTTTTGACAATAACGTTCAAGTTTTCTTATATTTTCATGGCGACAGAAGGTTTTCAAAGGTGCAATACAAAAATTATAGTGGCTTCAGAGCCGCTGATGACAGCCATTTTACTGTCTTCTCCGTGAAATGGCGCTAATGGCTCCAGCGAATCACACAGGCGTTTGGAATAAACCTGTGATCTCGTGAACACTTTACTAATTCAATAAACTTCCTGGTGAAAAAGCAAGGTGGTGAATCTCTTGTCTTTTGAAAATTAGCAAAATGAACTTCTTTCAACTACCACAGGTTGCTGAGCGAATTTTCAGTGATCTTGTTGACTTGTCTGTTATGGCAAAGGTGCATATATAGTCATATAAGATGGCAAGGAACTGGAGAGGAAATTATATTAATTAAAAGTTGCTGGTTGACACTCTGACTTACCTCGAGATGCCAGTGCCTTCTCACTGCAATAACACTTCTTTCATTATCAATGGGCCTTTTACAAGCGGCACAGGTCGGACACAGTTGATCATAGCATTTGGAACAGTAAGGCTTGTTTTCCAAAACTCGTGCATTTTCATCCAACTCTTCTCTGAAATTTGGCCATGATTTTTAACTTATTGGTAAAAAAACATGTTACATAAGCGGTTTAAATGAGCATTGGCGGCTTTACCCTCTTTTATAAGCAGTAGTGAGAGATATGGACAGGCAATGAGTGTATGAAGAACGTTTGTGGAGAACACAGTATGTGTAAAAGCTGGTGACTACCAATGAGATGCTTTAGTATTTCGGGTATTTCACTTCTTTAAGCAAATTAGTTAATTGTTTTAAAGAAGTATTTTCACATACTATTACCCTGAAAGGCTTCCCCTTTTAGATAATCCAAGTAACTATAAGTATTCCAGCACGTTTTTTAATAACAAAATTGAACCATCGTAAAGTGGATCAAACTAAGGTAAAAAAACAAATTCACCAGACAAATTAAGACGAAAGCTAAACAAGAATATGAGAAAGAGTTCCTATTTAAGAGAGACAAGAGCGGAACTTCTGTGGGTAGTGGATGATTGATTTTACCTTTCACTTATTTTTGGTCACTAAAGGCTGTAAAAAGGAAATAAAACAGAGGTAATAAGCAGAATGAAAAGCTGAATGTGTCTGCCATAGTACAGCCAAAAAAAAAACCCTATTTAATTTGAGTAGCACTAACTGGCATTTCGTGCAATTTAAATGATAACCGTGAATGTCCTCATGCTGATATCTGAACGATTTGCCGGGCTCTATGCGTAATTTGCCTGAAAATAAAAAACGCAAAGAACTGATTTAAAAAACATGATAATTAAAAAACATCTTTTTGCGCAATATATGCCTTTTCCTGCCTCTTCATTGTTGTCTCCTTATGGAACCAATAGTCCTGCAAATTAGCTAAGGTCTCTGGGATACAGTAAAAAAAAAAATCTGGGCTGCTACACGAAGAAAACAGCGTCGGTGGAAAACGAGAAATAAATACTCCACAGCGTAGTATCAAAAAGTAGCTTTGTGTTATAATCGCTCCCTTATGAAGCATTGCACATTCTCAGTCGCTTAAAACAGAAATTATGATTAAGAGCAGTTGGCGATACATCGCTAGCAGCCAGAACTCTATGTTCCCGTAAACGAGTAATTATTCAGTTATTTTCAATAGCTAACACTTAACCTAGTCGATTTCAAGAACTCGCTTTCTGTGGATTGACTTCTGTGGCTACAGTGAAACAATTTAATTCTTATTGAAATCATTTTCAGCCTTCTTTTATTGAAAAATTTTAATGGGACCCTTTTTTTTCTTCCGGTTACATAACAGATGAAAAGCTGCGATTTTACGTAGATCATCAAATCATTTAAATGAACTGTTTGTTCACACTTATATAGATAACAAATCTAAAGTATGGAGCAGAAAATTGTATATTTCCAAACGAAAGTGATTCAAAATCTAGGCGCAGTAGAGTACAGTCAGAAAGGTAGTCCTTAAAAACTTGTTTTAAAACTTGTTCATATACTCCCAGTTGGCCTCACAAAATAAGCAAATAAATGCAACAAAAATTATAAAACTTATTCGCTTTAAAAATACATGAAAACTAAACCTACATCGTGCACACATTTTTTCACCAGCTTCTTTCATCTGCTTTTTGCAATTCGAACACAGAACCCTTCAAAAGGTCAAAAATTTTTTACAAAAAGTGAACAGAACTCAGTACAGTTCCGTAGCAAACCTTTAAAGAAATTAAATTAAGTAAAAATTTAGATACCAGACCAACTGCAGAGAAATTGGCTCAAAAAAATACAACCTCCCAGCATATCGCCAAATTCCCTTTGAGTCTAATGGAGTTTGACAAAGATCGCACAGTAAGCATTCGGGATGCCAACTGTCTATCGAAACTTTAATTACTCGTCCAGTGATATATTTACCTAAAAACGATTACCATTTTTAAAATATAACTTTTTGAAGATCACTAACGCACGAAGCCAAAACAATGAATAAAACGCTTCCTTTTCCAATAAAAATTGGCACCAAGTTTGATCTTTTTCCCAAATGTTTCAAACATACCACATCGGACGCAGGTAGGTGCATACAACTGTTTAAAATCGTACTCACAATAGTAACGTTTGTTAACCTCATAGTGTAAATTCTCAGCAAGTAGCTCAAAGCACTGTGCGCATCTGGAAATACCGACTTGTCTAAACACCTAAACACTACCAAAACAGTGTTGTGACACTATTGAATAATGAGAAACCCGATTCTGATATATAGTTCAAACTTTTGATCTACCTACCGAAAACATTCTTTGTGCCAACTACCTGCAGCAGTAGTTACAAATTGCACATTCTCACCAAACTGTTGCTGACAACGACTACACTGCGCTACCTGTAGTGCCGATGTTTTCTTGGTTCTAAACCAAATAATGTCAGCTTGTTAGCCAAAGTACATTTATAGCTTAAAAAGTCATTTCTTGTTATTTCTCTTTTCACATCTCCAACAACAATTAAATTAAAATTACTGCATTCAATTTAAATTGCTAAAAAAAATCAAACTCTTCTAACCGATAAAATGATTTCAATTTTTAGCTACAAAAATGTACATTGAAAAAATGTATAAAATTGCTGCAGTGTCTAAACTTTAAAAAGAAAGAAGCAAATAAAAGTGGTAAACACTAGGTCTTCTGAATGAACGCTGGTGTATGATCTGTTGCTGTGTTGCCGAGATACCGGTGACGGTCGTATAAATGGAAGTGATAAATTTAAAGGACGATCTGGTATATTATCCATCTGTGAAAACCTAAAGCAATAGCGAAGCAACAGCGACTGACAACGAGTGATAAAAAGTGACAAAGTATACAGCGAAAATCGCTACGATGCAACTTTCGATTCAACAAATCAAAAGTATCATAAACACCTCGCACTGAAACCTCTATCACGGCAGTGTAAAGACTAGTCAGCCATTTAAGTTTTAATTGATAGTACCAACTATTATCGCGAATACTGTTGTGAAAACATCAAAAAACGTTACAACTGAGAATGTAAATGGCATTATGCTTATATGAGTGACTAAGCTTCACTCCACGACTTTACCGACGAAATTTCATCCAAAAGCTAGAGTTTTCTTGTTCTTTTCTCACTGAACACCATAACTTTTGTAGTGCTGTCAAATTCAAGTTATGGGCCTTTTATAAACTTCTTTGAAACTTTTCTAGACTTCCATACATCTTTGCTTGTGTATGTGAACTGTTCAAACACAGCTTACCACCATATACTCCTAACTTCTTCTTGGACAATTGTTGTCAAACAATGCGCTATCGATGAATAACGACTAGGAAATATAGCAAATTGATGTCAGCTGAATAATCAATGGTGTACTAACAAAGTATAGAAAAATATTCTTAATACTTTAACTTCTAATTAAGTCCACATAATAATTGTCAAATAGATAGCGAATTCTATATTTAATCTACTTATTCCTTATTTGAAATCAGTAAAATAGCAGCGAAAGAATTTCGCCGGTACTGTTAATAGTCTTTCAAAAAAAATTTGAAAGCAAAAAAAGCTCTATAAAAATAACAAAGTTTTATTAACGAAAAGAAGCTCTCCCAGAAGGAAACTTACAGAAATCTATATAAAGATGGAACTTTGGATCTTCCTTTACTTTGTGTATGCTGACGTCGCCAATTACATTTGAAGCATAATATCAGTACTATTGAGCAGCAAACAAAAAATTGACCAGTACGCTTAAAATATTACAATATGCCCGTCAAAAATCTATCAAATATAAACTGTGCATCTATAAATTTTTGTGCAAACAAAAAAATTTTTGCTACATTTGAAACAGACATAATAAGCTAAACGTCTGAAGAGACAAAAATGCCTTGATAAAAAGCAAATAAAAACAATAATTCTATTTTACGCTGCCCAAAATATTAATTTGCTCTTTGTTAAGGTAGATAATTCACTCCACTACTAATTTTCAGTTTAAGGCCTTAAGAAACTTAGTAATGCAAAGGTGCAAAAAAAACTGTTTAGTTATGTAGTTTGAACAGTCAGTCTAACAATTCAGTTTTGACCAACAAGTGGTGTTAGGTGCAACTGGAATTAAATGAACTATTGTTCCGTTTTAAAATAAAAATCCCTAACGTTGTGCAAATGGCTATTGCAGATTACAAAAGTCGTGAGATCATTTTTGCCAAATTTTAACACTGTTTTCATCATCTTACGGCAAGTTACGTTGTCTTCTACTCAAAAATGAATTTTAGTGCTTTTGACCATAGTATCGGTACTCGTTCTCTATAATACCCAGAACTACACTGCTAAACAAAAATTAACGCTTTTAAATTTTTAGAAAGATTTATATGCTGAGAAAACTCAAAAAATAGCTATACTTTGACTACTATTTTTGTATCGCTATGACTAAGTTCTCCTCCACTATCCATTTCTTTCTTCATTGTTCTCTTTTTGGCCTGTCCGACCCCTGCAATTGCTGTATGAGAATCAAAGCAATGAGAAATGTCTCTCTAAAAGGTATCCAAGTAAACAAAATGGTTTTATAGGAGTATAAAAAGGTGAACAAAATGTTCATTTGACAAGTAAATAATTCTGACTAAAACCATTTTAGTGCTAGTAAACACTTGATAAAATCAAACAGCGCTGTCGCCTGGACAGCATCTGTATACCAATTTTCAACTGTTATCATAGATATGAGTCAGACAAAACAGCGTAGAAGATGTTGAATACAAAGTTTGGTTACCCTCTAGCAAACGAAAAGTTATTATATGTCCTTCGTTTATATCAAGTAAAAGAAGAAAGAAAAAAACAGCCTTTTTTTGTCATTTACTATGCAACTAAAAAAAAGTCGAAAACTGAATTGCTAACAACTATGTGCTTCTTTGCTTCTTCTCTTTTCTCCTTCCTCCAACACTTTCTGCATATATTATTCGTATAAAAAATGTGCACATAAAAACTTCCCTTCAGATTGCATTTCAGTTTTATTTGCTCTTACCGCACATGAATCATTTTTGTCATTTCTATTACCACTGTAACAATCACAAACACATAAAAACCTTTACTAACAGGACAGAACATTGTAGACTATTTGTCTTTTCAATTGTTCTGAAAGGTGAGAAAAAAGTTTACGTAGTTCTTCTGTTGCGGCTGCTATTACAGTTAACCACCGAGATATGACGTTTTACTAGATCTTGTCGATTTCTCGAGTAATCGACAGATTAGCAAAAAAAAAAAAAA
>UXUI01007592.1:3081-13485 GCA_900576705.1 Enterobius vermicularis
TCCACTAGTTTGTAATTTTCTATATTACTTTTAGAGAATTATCTGTTTTTTTATGGAAATGTTTTTTTTTTAAAAAAAAGGTTAGTAAACTATCTGCGACCTTTCGCTTAGATAAGGTAATCATCAATCTCAGGTGCGGCAGACGAAAACTTCCGCTTTACGACAGAGAGCAGGAAGCCAAGAATCTCTTTCGTCTCTTGGCAATGTTTCCCTTGCTTCTTCCAGAATATCTAGAACTGGATTTACACCTAAACCCCAGGCAATTAAACATACTCTTGCCATACAAACGCTGTTTGCATTTTACCTATGTAACATGTAAATATGTGTACTTCATAATTTTTTCAATTTACGTAATAGTTTCTGATTTTGAAATTTTCTGCGACCGATAAATACGATTATTTTAGAGGCCCATTGTTATAGCGTCAAATCAAGGACAAAGCGAAGTTATAAAATCCTTACAAGTATGCACGTTTGAAGAAAACGTTTTTAGCATGGGATAACTTACAGTTAAGCAACTGAATTTACCCGTTTCATAATACAGGTATTTTAAGGAAACTTTAAGAGAAAAAGAACGGCATATTGAACAAATGATAAAAGAACGCGAATTTGAAAAGACTGAGATGGCACGAATGGAAGCGAGGTATGTGGGTGTAGCTGTGAAGGCTACCGATAAGAGTGGTGGTGCCAGTGAAGAGGAGCTTATTGAGATGAAGAAGAAACTGAGCGATGTAGAAACGGAACTTCTGAATGTACATATCCAGCTGAAAGAGAAAAATGAGGTTTGTTGTAGTTGTTAAGCATTCTAGTTTTATGTGTATTATCATCATCCTCGTAAAATGCTTCGCATCAATCTTTTTAATATTTTGTTTTAGAAACCTCATTTATCGCGTTTTGTAAGTCAAATTTTGTAATTTTCTACCTCAATTTTTTGAGTCTCTTTTTTTCATTTTTGGTTAGATCTCTGGTGGTACGTTTAGCTAAATGATTCTTCGGAAAGATATGGGTAGGTGGTGTCCTTCTCACTGTTTAGGATGGTTGCTTTCAAACAAGTGTTCTACTTAATTGAAGTAGTAATGAGCTTGTTGTTTGGTCAGTTGCTGTGACCTAGTAACGATTAAGTTTCTCCGGCTTAATGGCTTTTAAAAGTTTAAAGACTTTAAAGCTTTTAAAAGAATGTAAGCAAACTTGAATTTGGTGGAGGCTTTAGAGCTTTGTTGTTGATTGTTAAAGTTTTGTATTGATGAAAATATATAGAATAGTGGTGATTCGTGAAGTTTTGGTTTGTTAGCATTAAAGCAGGTACTTGAGTAAGCGAGCTTTAAACATTAATGGGAAATTTGAGGTGTTTTACTAATTTAACGCCTCGCTTTCTTTTTAAAACTTTGCTGGTGAAGGTGAGGGATGTTAAAGATGCTCTCTTGACAGCTCAGGTGTTGCGAGTGAGTAATTTCAGTAATTTGGGAATGAGCATCTTGAATTTTTATTAAGGGTGGACGGGAAAAGGAGAGTAGGACCATTTTTGAGTGTCGATGAAGTCAATAAAATGGTTGAGCTGGGCGATGAGCAAAGTGTTTATTTTCCTTCAATTAAAGAAAAAGTTTTTTTTTGGAATAAATTATTTTTGTTATTGCTATCGATGAGGGGTTGAGGCATTGTGTTATGTTATGAATTTTAGTTCAATGATTGTGCAAAAGTTGGTGGTTGAAGATGAATGAACAAGAATTTTTAATTTAATTATTTTCTCTTCTCGCTTAATAGTCAACGTTTAGGGTTCTTCTACAAAAACTTTAATTTAGAAAGAAAGTAACAGTGAAGACTTACTCTAAAATGTTTAAAATTGCGGGCAATGAGTTGTTAAAAATATTTTTGAAGCAAATGACTCCATAATTCTGCAAAGTAATGTCATATATTTGTTGCGGAGTAGATTTTGAAGGGCAACTGTTAGGTTCAGCTTCAGATTTCCGCCTTGTTCACTATACTTCTTAAACTTAAGTTATGTAAGTCGAAAGTCGCAACTCATTTGAAATTTTGTCTTTGGGGTATTTCAGAGTTGTGCGCTAACAATGTCAGCAAGCTATCCTTTTTTTTTTTTTTTTTATATTAGTTCTGATTATACAAGGTCTCCTGCATCTGAAATAATTTTTTAAGTTTTATTTTACACAGCTATTTTGGCTATACAAGTTTAATTTGAAAAAAGGTTATTGGTTTGGGTTGAGTTATAGCTTTTTAGAAAAAGAATTTATTTTTTTGAAACTTGCTGCTTTTTTTTCATGAAACTCATATTAACCGTTTGTTTTTTCTTCATTTTACCTGCTACAAAGGTATGAAGTACTGTTATTTTGCTGTAGGATATCGAGAACCTTAGATTTTTATTGGATGAAGAGAAAGTTCTCAATGAAGAATTAAAAGAAAAGTTAACTGAATTGGAGAAGCGATCGAAAGAAAAACTTGATTCTGAAGTAAGATTAAAAGTCCTACGTATGGTTTTTATATGCCTCGACATGAATTTTTTTCTGGGTTGTTTTGATTGTTTTAGCACTAAGTAAAATTTGCATTCTTTTATTTTTTAGGCCTCCAAAATAGAAGCAGATCTTTTCAATAAGGCAGAGTTATATGAAAAGCCGAAACCTCAAGTTTCTGAAGAAGGACTTTTACCTGTCAAAAGTAACGATGGCAAGTTTTGACTCTTAAAAATTTAGACCAACTTTTTAACTGTTACATGTTCATTAATTGCTTGACCAATTATTTTACTGAGGCACTTAGTCGTAATTAATATGACCTTCTTCTGGTTGATCAGTTTTTATATCATAAATATTGTTGCTGGAATTCGTATTTTTGTTGAGAACGCATTACATGACTAAATTTCTTAGTAATGAGTTTAGCTCAGTTGTAATGTTAACTTTTGAACCAAGGTGTTTGCAGAAAATCTTGAAAGTTTGATGAAGGAGCTTGAATCAAAGAAATCTCTCCTTTCTGAAAAAGTAGAGGAGGTATGGGCACGTTGACTTATCACTTTCTTCGTTGTTTTGTTGCTTTGTACTTTACAGTGCTAGTTTTATTTTAAAGCAAGTCACATCTAAATTTTAGATCTCAGCTTTGAAAGCTAATGTAGAGTCACTTCAAAGTGAAGTTCTTCGATTAAGAACTCTGTGTGCTGAATCAGAAGTTGAAATGAAGAATGCGAGGCTACGCATCTTGAGGTCAGTGGAGTTAAATATTTTGATAATTTTATATATCCAGCACTTTTAAGAAAGCCGTTTAATCTTGCAACGGGAAGATTGAAGTGTTTTTTCTTTTCAAGATGTTGGTGGTCCTGAATGGAATATATATATTTTTATTATTTTTATTTATGCTGAGTGCTAAAAGAAATTTTAAAGCAGTTTTGTCTAGTGATTTTGATGAGAACTAAGATTTTTGCCTGTCTGAACAACAAGTCAGATGAACCGTTTTTCAAATTTCCCATTTGCAAATTTTAGTTACGAAGAAGAAAAGAAATCAAAAGAAAGAGAAGATCGCGAGAAGGAAGGAAAGGCGGGTTTACTTTTTTGTTCATTAATAGTTGATACAAATTTAAATTATCTTTTATACTTGGCTGATACATTACAGAGATAGTAGGACCTTAATTTTAATTTTAATTTATGATTTAATATTTTTGTTTTTCTAGCTCAGCTTCATTATGAATTTATGGTAGGATAGTCACTTGATCGTTTGATTAAAACTTGCTCGCTAATGTTTATTTTGTTCATTCAGGTGTTTTTTGTTTAAAGAATAAATTTAAGTTTTTATTTTATTTTAGAAAACTGTGGTTGATAAAAATTCTCAACTGCTGGACGAACGTGAAATTGAGGTTAAATCACTGAAAGAACTTAACGAACAGTTGATGAAGAGGGTTGAGAGGTGGTTTACTTGCATGTTTGTTATGTTAGAAGATCCCCTCTTTAATTTTTTTTTTCTTGTCAACTCAACCTCTAGCATGATTTCAGCTTGGAAAACGAGAAAAAGGAATTTGGTGATACAATTGCAGTTTTGGAGGAAAAAAATTGTGCAGCAGAAAAAAACTGTGAAGTTGCTCACCTTGCTCTGGAGCAGTTGAAAAAAGAAGTAAATATTTTTTTAAAGAATACTTTTTGAAAGGACTGTAGTTAACTACTAAGTTAAAGCAGTTATTTCCAGTTGGTTTCGAAAGAGACATCATCTGAAATCAGCGAAACACTCAATAAAAAGAATGATGAGTTGGCAGAATACCGAAAGAAATGTGATGAGCTTACAGAAGGGCTTAAATTGTATGTTTTCCTTATTGAGTTTTGGCTGTTTGTCTTAATTTTCCACGACTAAGATGCTAAATTTACAGAGCTACTAGCGCGAAAATTCGATTAGAGGGGGAATTAAGTGATATGCAGTCTCAGTTGGAAGCGGCAAAGGTTAAATTCTGTAACGAGGAAGAAGAATGGAAGGCTAAAGTATGCTTAAAATATTATTTTTTTGGTTATTTTTAAGGTTTTACTTTAAGCTTATTTTTTAGCTGCGAATGACTGAGAAAGGAAAAGATGAGATTGCGAGTAATGCCGTCGTCCTTCAAGACAAAGTGGTGATGCTTCAGTCTCGAATTGCTGAACTGACAGAAGGACTGAAAACGTAAGCTCGGTTTATCTTCACGAGAAGAGCTTTTTAGTCGTCTTTTTAGTAATCCGGGAACTTTTGAAGGTCGTGGAGAAAGTACAGTAAAGTGTTAATTTTGTCTAGAACATTGATTCCAGGGCAGCTGCCAGTAATGAAGCACTGGAGGCAACTGTTAAGGCAACTTCTGATCAAGCAGAGGAAAGCAAAAAGTCTCGGGAAGAATTAAATACTAATTTAAGAAGGACCCTTGAAAATGTTGAAACTTTAAAAACTAACGTAAACTTTTTCAAATTGTTTATGATTGTAGCCTTCATCTGATAAATTTTTTTGTCAAACTTTTAAGCTTTAAACTTATTACAGTTCTGCCAAATCTTGTATTTCTGTAAAATTTATCTCGCAGAAACAACTTCTTACTTAACTTATTCTTAGTTTTCTCGAAGTTTGTCTGTACAAATAAGCTGCCAAAATTTCTTGTAATTAAAGTTTTTTTGGCGTTTTAAATTTAAAAGTAGAGATTAAGTTCTAGTTTTTTAAAAACAACGAATTAAGAAGTTTTATAGCCATGTAATTCACCTTATTTTTTTTGGTTGATTTCTTTGCTAAATCTTTCATTTATTGTGAGCAGACTAAGCTCGACGACTGTCAGTTACAGGTGGCGAAGCTTGAGACGGAAAAAGCCGATTTGCAAAGAAGCAACGCTGATTTGGAAAATAGATTAAAAGAGAGTAAGGCACGTACTAACAGCCTTTTTCTGCTTATCAAAGGGTTCGTGATTTTCATTTATGATCTACTAGTTGGAAATTCTCTGTACTTATTCTGAATTTCATACCGGTCTTTTAAGGGTCGGCGGCGGTCACGCATTTGATGTTTCATGTGACAGTTTATTAGAAGGTGCAGGAGATAAGATCTTTGAAAGTACGGAAGAATTTGAAAAGCAACTAAGTGAAGCTAGTAAAGATATTACAGGAATGCGGAAACAGGTTTTCTTTTCTTTTTAAATACGTCTAAAGATAATCTGCTTTCAAATAAATAGTAGAAAGTTGAAAGAAAAAGATCTTAATAATTTATGTATATCTTATTCGTTTTATTTAGTACTTTTCTAAAACTCCCAGCTTATTTATATATCTTAGTTCCCACAAAAGTTTTTTTCCTATACCAATTTTTGTTAACTGCAGAAATTATCTCGATATATATATTTTTTTTTTTTTTGAGAAGTTTAGTGTTTTTCAAAGTCAGAATTAGCCAATTCAACAAATTTCGTTTCTTCACACGTTTGGGCATTTGTCAGTTTCATGCAGAGTACTGTATTAAAAACTTTCTTTTCACAGTTTCTTAGACTTAATTTTTTAAGATAAAAGTTATGAACTCAGACCAAGATAAATTGACTCGAGAGAATGCTAGTTTGGGAAATGAACTTACTGAAGCGAAGGGACAAATCAAAGAATTAATTTTGCAGCTTCAAATGTAAGTATGTTTTCATTGCTGCTAATCGGAAATTGAATTCCTAACAGTTTGAGTGGAGATATGAAGGCTTCAATTTGAATTTTTTTATTTATGTTAGTTTTGATTCTTATTGTATGTACGCACTTCTTTCTGCAAATCACATCATTTGTTTTTTACTCAGACAATTTTGTTATGTATTCGACTTTCTTTTTTTTAAAATACCATATTTCTACTTGTGGTAAGAAAAAAGCTGCAACATAATCAAAGGCGCTCAGTTTCTTTAGACTTTCTCTTGTTATGTAACAGAAAACGTCCTGAATTAAATTACATGTTTTTAACGACTTATCTTCTAATTAATCTTTCCGGTGTTAAAAAAGTTCCTGTAACTCAATTATCGGCAGGTATATTCTGTGTTTTATTGATTGGTTGATTATTTATTTTTTTTAGTATTTTAAACTATAATACTAAATACAGCAGAAGATATAAAAACTATAGGTTTTTTTGGTGATTGAAAGATTGTGCTTCTCCGAGATTTCCTCATTTTTACCCCCTAATCACTTTTTCCAGTTGGTTTTTAAGTCGGTCTTTCTACTTTTTTTTAACAGTAAAAAAGACTTTTTGTTTATTGTTGAGTGAGCTGTTTGCTCTTAAAGAGCGATTAAAAGCTATTTTCAAGAGGATTTATAAATTGCTAAGAGAATCTACCTAATTTGCGTTTTGACGATGTGCTGTTAATCTACAGCTTTTGCGTAAATTTTGGACCAATTTCAATCTGTAATAGAAAAGCAGCAGTTTTTATTTTTTTACAGCCGTATCAAAAAATGGTTGTTTACATTTTTTCAAAACTATTACTACAAATTTGTCACTGTAAAATGAGAATTCTTTTGTTTCATTTATTCATGGGTGATTGTAGGTTAGAAAAGGAAAAACGATGCTCAGAAGACGTTGAGAAAGTTAAGGGTAGTGTGGAAAAAATGTTGGAAAATGCTACTCTCAAGTCAAAAGAACTGGAAGAAAAGGTATTTTCTGGTTTATTGATTAAGGATTTTCTAACATAAATATCTCCTGAACTAATTGCTGTAAGGTCATAAGTTTGCTAAATGTTTTACTTCCAATTTTTTATTTTTCAACTGTTTTTACTGATTATTACAAATACAGCGTCTAACTCGTTTGAGGTAAAAAGCTGTGAACAAGAACGAGATTTACTGGAACAAGAGAAGAGATTTTTACGGGAAGAACTCAGTTCGTGCCGCACACAAGTTGAACAGCTAGTTGCACAAGTGAAACAGTTCCGTACCTTTTACTTTCTTTCCGGATCTACTTTTCTTTCAGTCGGTTTCTTGAAACTTATAGGCACAAATAAACCTGGCTCCTTTCAGGATGGAAAAAGAAAGTGAAAAAATGAAGAATGAGGCAAAGATTGCAGCTCAGGTAAAAGCTAGCTTAGAGACCAATGTAAGTGAAATGCAGAGAAGGATTGAAACCCTTAAATCTGAAGTAATTCTACGTTTAATTTAAAGTTATGAATCTTGCAGACTGCTGGAATCTGTTTAGTTTTAATTCCTCCTTTATTTTCTTTTACATTCTTATTTAAATTACCCTATACTTAGTTATTTTCAGCTGAAGAAAATGGAAGAAAAAACAGTTTCAGAAAGTGGCGTTTTACATTCCGAAGAAGTAGTTAGCTTGAAATCCAAATGTGACCAATTAAACCAGGATAACAGTCGGTAAATATGACATGTTTTTTACACTGAGACTTACTAAGCAATTTCTCTTTATTACGACATAATTAATTTGTTTTCAAGTGTTCGAATTTGAAGTTCTCTGTGGTAGGACAGTTTTTCACGGCTTGATATTATGTAGCTTCTTCAGACCTTCTTGAAAGAGCATTCTTTTATATGCTTGTAGAAAATTTGAAACTGGGGATTCCCATTACTCTTGGAGTTCTTGTTCTGATTTTTTTTTTTTTTTATTTTTGAGGGTTGCATTGTTGTAGTTTATTTAGAGCTGAACTCTAGTCTGGAAAATAATTAAATAAATTTTTTCCAGTTTGAAGGAGGAGTGTAGTTCACTGAAGGCTACCGTGATGGGATTAGAGGATACGAAATTACAGTTGGAAACTCACTTGAAAGACGCTTATATAACTATAGAAAATTTAAAAATTGAAGTAATGCTTTATGTTTTCTTATTAGCTACCTTCGGTTCTGAGAGAAAGTCTTTTGCTTTCTTCTGATAAAAAAAAAACCAAAAATAGTTTTGCAGATTTTTTAGACACTATTTTAAGGAAAAAACAGTTTCTGAGGAGAAGATTATTGAGGAAGAAGGAAGAAGTGTTGGAAAGATTGGACAGGATTCCAACAAGGAATTAGAGGAATTAAGGTCTCAAATGATTATGTAAGGTTTTTACGAAAATTCTGTTGTAACTTCTGTCTCTAATATATTCTTTTCTTACATAATCTGTCTTGCTTTCACTAAAAACAAACAAAAACACAGAAAGTTCAGG
The DNA here is from genome assembly GCA_900576705.1 of Enterobius vermicularis. Lineage (NCBI taxonomy): Eukaryota > Metazoa > Nematoda > Chromadorea > Rhabditida > Oxyuridae > Enterobius > Enterobius vermicularis. Next base: position 11,648 of record UXUI01007592.1, read on the forward strand.
CTTACGACGGAAAACAACAATTTACAGTCAGCTGCAAAAGCGGCTGAGGCAGAAATGGAGCGTATTAAACTGGATCAGAAACGAAGAGAGGACCTTGAATTCAATGTTAGAGAGTCGGAGAAGATCATCGAAGATCTCAATCTGCAGGCAGTTGTTGTATAATGTTTTTATTAAGTTAAAGATAAGCGTGTTCCAGTCTCAATTTTATTTATGATCTTCTTTTAGTTGGGTAGCTGCGTTCGTGAAAAACAGTCTTTGAAAGAAGAGTTAACACTCTATGACGTGCGTGCTAGGAACAATGATAAAAGAGTTGAGGAACTAAGTGCAGAAGTTAAGAAGTTAGTTCCGAGTCAGATAATATTTTTTACTTTGGAGTAGCGTTTTTACTTTGGAATTTAGAAAAGAAACGAGGTTTAGTAAGAAAGATTGAAATTATTAAGCAGCATTTTTTTGGCACATTAGTTTAAACTGTGAAATTTTCTCGCTTAAAATCAGTATCTTAGAAATATATTTTAGACTTAAATCTGAAAACGAGATGCTTTGCGCAAAATCTTTTGAAATGATTGAGAGAACGGTGAGTTTTTGCTTATTTTTTAGCGGTTGTGCTGATTGCTTTTATTATTCGGGGCTCAGAATGGATTACTTTTCAATTTGCTGTATGAGGTTGTAAAACATAGCCATATTAAAATGGTTTACTGAGTGACATTCAGGCATGTGAGTCGCTGAAACAGGAGGTAGATACGCTTAAGTCGAAAATTTCAAGGTATGCTATTTACTGTTTATGGCACTGGCACTTCTAGTTCCTGATGATTTGTGAGTTCTTGAAGATTGTTTTACCAAATAGATTTTTTTTGATAAGTGGTTTAAATAATGTGTGTGATATTTGTTGTGGAATATTGTTGCTTGTTACTAGTCATTTGGCTTTGAAAAACTTATATGAAACATCTGAGGCTCAGATGAAAGGATCCTCTTTGAAAATTGTATAAATCCTCTCAAAATAGATTTTTTCGGAAAGGCACTGCGTAGTAAGGGTTAATTAATAGCTAGCTGAAAAAAATTACTGGAGCGCTGCAGGTACAGTGGAACGGTGGTTCTACATTGACTTCCTTATACCTAAAATGGATATATTATTGTTTTCTTCGGGTAGATATTTTTTATCTTAAGTATGCAAGATGTGCCATTAGTATCATTCCTATGACTATTCAAATTGATTGCAGTGGAAGGTTGTATTAGCTAAGTCAGTCTCTTGATATACTGTTAAAGTAAAAGCAATTTCTTGTTCATATACAGTTGGAATTTCGAACTTGTGTAATCTGCTTCTTAAGTAAGTTTTTGCAGCTCCATTGAACTGTTTCAAACTGTTCTTACTGGTTTCCTCTTATGTGTTTCTTATAGAACAGAAGAAATCCACGAATTTCACAGGGCTTCCAGAGTATGAAGATTTTTGACCAAGAATTTTCCCTGACGTAATGCACTCTTTTCACCGTGCTTCAAATCAGCTGCAAAAAAAAGACTGAAGGGTTTTGAGTGTGTTTGCACTAATTTTGGGAACTGTCATTTGTCACTAAAAAATTGTTTTTCAGCCTTGCTTCCGAAAATCAGCTAGTGAAAAGAGAAGTGGAAGAAGCGAAAAGTGAACTGGATAAACGTAAGGACCTGAGTGGAGAAGTCTCAAAGTTAAACAAAGAAGTAAGCCAGAAGAGTACTTTCTCTGATGTTATTTGAATTTACGAAGGAAGTTACAGCTGAGCAATCGCGATAGCGAAATAGAGTTGTTGCAAAATCTAGTCAAAAAGCTTGAGTTAACTAACGAAGAGAAAAAAACGAAACCAGCTTCA
>UXUI01007593.1:7456-23651 GCA_900576705.1 Enterobius vermicularis
CAAAAAAGATTCGGGTAACGCTAAAACTGTGAAACAAGAAGCGATGGTAGAGTGCGAAACGTTGGGAGGAATTTCAATGAGCAGTCCGTTACGCAAAAAATGAGTACAACTGTAAACGTTTTTTACCAGAACTCCTTTATACACTGTGAATTGGAATGACTGGGTATTCTCTATGATTAAAGGCAAAAGCGCTTTTTTTTGCACAAAAATGACCTGTTGCAGAATTGGATTTCGCTGTTATTTCAAACAATGGAAGAGAACTTAATTTGCTAAGAGTCTGAACGTTTCGTTAAAACTACAGAAATCTCTTTTAGGTCTCGCCTAATTCCGCTTTCAGCTGGCCATTTTCTGCGTGAGAGATTATAATGGGAAAGCAACAAAATTCATAAAACAAAATTGCCAAACAAAGAACAACAAATCCTTATCAATGCCAGTTATTGTTGAAGAAAAAAAACTTAAGCTTCTGCGTATGCAATGTCTATTTGTTTATTTCCACATAGTAACTTAAATTAAGGAAACACTATCTCAGCAGTAATCAGGTGCCCTTAGTGATGGTCTTCTATCAGCAAAATGATAAGCAATCCGCCCTCGAGTGGATGCTTCTCACCAAATGCACTGACCACAGCTGCTCGTTTGAGGAATTGGAGCTTCACCTCAAAAAAATTGACTTGAAGTGGAAAACTTCTTCCGCCAATGACTGATCTAAAAAGCAAAATTGTATTTTTGTTAAAACTAATTTGATACAGCGCGAAGCCTGACCCACTGAATTTCTTGTCTGATTCGTCCGACCACCCCCTCAAAGTATTCAAAAACCATAATCTTGCAACTTCTAACTAATAATTTGAAAGTTAGTGACGGCGAAAACAGAGCTAAACTAGAAAAAATTCCATCCAGTAAGTTAATTCGGGCATTTGATTTTCATCTCTGATGCCTAATTTTCAGTTCGTTTTGACTACCCCTACCGGTAAATTGAAAGCGCGCCGAGAAACGTTAGATAAAGCACTGCCGCAAATAAGGCTTCCTGAACAAAAAGTATCACTAACTTCGGTAATCGGCCCAGGTTGACCGCAAGAAAAAAACAGTAATAATTATAACATTAACAGTAACAGCATTCCTTAATTGAAAAGAAAAATAACTCCCTAACAGCAAAAAAGATAATCAAAATAGAAAGAACTATAAGAGAAAGGACGATCGCTGTAGGAGCCACTAGGACTTCGCCAATAGCAGCTTCTGTCCATTGAATTCTAAAGCGCTCCAGTTGGTGATTAACATTCGTTACACTACTTCTGAGTTCTTTTTGCTACCACTTTACAAAACCAAAACTGCCAAGTCGAAGCAACGATGGAGTGACTGGACACTATAACAAGCAGATACTGGGAGATATGGGTATCACAGAGTGCACGTTTCATTATTCCAACAAACCAAAATTTTTGTACAAAAGCTTGTTAACTGTTCGCCACAGGACCCATAAATATTTGCCAATATTCCAGACAATGATTCTGTAGTTGTTATTCTCAATTAGGCAACTTAAAAAGCTCTTGTTCGTGCAGTTCCCCTGCGTACAGGTCCTTTCCTTTATCTTCTGTATCCACGATTCGCCGCAGCGGAAAGCGTCTGGGTTGGCCAAATTCCATTATTTCGCAACTTTGCATGCTGCTTTCAAGGCAAAGTTGATCAGAACAGACCTAAACTTTAGCTCGTGGCTGTCATTTATGTCTTTTTACCTGCTTTCACGCAGGACACGTGCCGTGCTAATGTTTTGTCTTTGGTGTGCGAGTAATTTTTATTATGAATTTCTTAGGTGATTTATACAAACTGTAGGGTTTTTTCGCTTGAGACTTAGACCTCTCTTAGAAGCTTTTTGACACATCAAACCCGTCCATCTCCAAATGTGGTAATGATGGGTAGATAGCTTAATCATATAGCTGTTATGCCATTAGAAGGTAATTTATGATTTCTTGGCTGAAAATATTAGTAGTAACTGTCGGATTGTGAGTATTTTTAAGAATCAGCGTAATTCTTTATTGCTTTCTTTGTTCTTAGGTTGATTCTTCTCCTGTATCACGTTTTCCTGAGCAATAAAATTTTGCACTTGAAAACAAAAAGAAAAAAGCGTTTAAGAGTCTAGCTCAGTCTTTAAAAAATGTCAAAGGCTGATAGGTTTTAAGCTGCAGTTTCAGTTAAAAAGTCTGTATCAGTTGCCGATGGCGGAAAACAAAGTAAGGTAGCGCTTTTCTTCTGCTTTCTACCAGTATTACTGCATTTTGAGAAGAATAGCTTGAATATAAGAAAGATTGCTTAGAACCTATCTATGTTCCACACAGAAGGTCATACTGAGTTCACAAATTATTTTCATAAGTTTACGGAAAATACTTGTGTACAAGGTAAAAAGCGAGTGAAAAATGTGCATCAGGTGTATGTTGCGCAGAGGATACACAAAAAACAACTTCGGGAAGAAGTTCTGACCCTCCAGATTTGATTATGCGGTAAAAAAATATTAGTAAAATGACGAAATACTGGAATTAAGCCAGCCAAACTGCTTTACGCTGTAGCGGGTAGTGAAATTCATGAAAAATTTAAAGAGATTGTATTTTATACGAGATTTACAAAAAAAGATGTTTTAGGTAAGGTAGAAGTAGGATTCTGGATTGTTTGAAGCACCACAACTCAAATCGAAAGTTTTTAGGTTCTACAAGGCAACAGAACTCAGGTCAACGTCTTTTAGTCAACCTGTCGTGTTGTAATTCTTAAGTTGGATAGATTATAACAAGTTTGAAAGGACCTTTCTGTTTTAAATGGTCCAAAAAATGCTTAGATCTTTCCAAAGTCTAAGGTCTTGAATTTTATGTAGCAAAACTCAGTAGCGTTTAAACTGTGTTTCAATATTTTTTATGCCAGCATTTTTTACCTCTCTCTGCTTTAATTAGTACAAACGAAAAGCATTAAAAAACCGACAATTTTTGACACATAATCTCTGTAACGTTAATATCTGTTTAAAAAATTTCCGATTATTACTGTCGCTTTTTATTCGCTTTTTTTCACTTTTTAAATCACTTATTCCTCACCAGTTCACCATGATAAATTATCTAGCTTAACCGTTATTAAATTACTTCGGTTTATTCGTTGCATTTCGGTATGTATTTTTGTTGTTTGAAAGAAAATGTACTCTATTGACCTGTAAGAAATTTTATTAGTGCTACATCTTTATATTTGGTTTTGGATGCAGAGAATTTTTTAAATTGTTTTTTGTTGTTTTGTAATTGCTCTAACAAACTGGATTAATTGCAACATTTTGTGTCAGATGAGTGAAATACTTACATCTGGTCCCGACCTTTGATAGTCGTTACGATTCAGGCAATAAACCGATAGGTGAGATTTATCGAACTGGTACGGCACAAATGAACGGCTCTTGTTGACTGGAAGTCTTGAATCTTTAAGCGACTCCTTGGAATCATTATGATGGTTGTGTTTTTTTTTTTCTTTTTTTTGAGAACCTAAACCGTTGTTTGTGCACATGTTCATTGCAAGTAAATATATTAATTTAATTGAAAAAAAATTTATCTGCGTATGAGTTTTTGAATTTTTTGGTGTGTTTTATAGACAATTTTCAGTGAAAGGAGTGCATAGTTTTTCAGTTTTTATGTATACAGATGATTTTCTTTTTTTTATTTGTTCAAACAGCTGGAGAGATGTCATTGGTGTTGTTGACGATATCTTTTCACTCAGTTAAATCTATTGCTGATTAAGCATTTTATTCGAATATCAAGCGTCAAAACTTCTACGTAGTCATTGCAACAGAACTGAATTCTTCATTATTTAAAATATCATAGTGTAACAAGTTATTTTAAAAAAATTTTTTTAATCAGTTATAAAAACTTCAACATTTTTTCTTTACTTTGCTGTCATTGCAGTAGTTAAATCTTAGAGGACGACTGGGTTGTCCGTTGCCGCATAGTAGCTAATAATGCGGTAGACGGGCTTCCTACGAGCACTCCTAAATGAATACCTACGTAAATTGAAGATTACGTCCCGTAACTGGCTAGCTGACTTTAGTAACTAACGCGGAACCTGAAGAAAACGAGCGAGAACTAAATTTGAAGAAAACAGTTTATTAAAGAAAAAGAAGTAGCTTTATTTGAAAAAGGGACGAAAGAACATGGCCATAATCATTCAATCCTTAGAAATTCATTAGAGACAATTACAAAAACGGAAAACAGGTAACAAGCACAAGGTCACACAACGCAAATGTCCAATATCACCAAACCGGGCGGTAATAATTGTCCTTCAACAATCGCGAGTGTTTAGACAGCTCCATTTTTTTCTTTAATCTTATAAAATTATAGTTACGATCAGTAAACTCATTATACTATCTTTTCTGTTTTGTTAAATGACAACAAAGCCGCCATCATGAACCGCAATTAATTAAAATTCAAAATAATGAAGACAAATATGGATTAACGAAAACGCGAATTACAGAGTGAACTTTTTTTAAATAATCAGTCTCTTCTGTTGGTACACTATTAAAAGAAATAAAAACGTGGAAGTTGCTCTGGAAATGACAAAATCAAAAGCAGGAGAGAAAAAGACTGAATTTACAACTGAACTCAGCCATTTGTAGCAATCTTTGGTGCCCGAAAAAACTTCAGATCGCCTGACGGATTATGTTAGGGAGTGAATAAACATAAGGCATTTATTCAAGATACAAAATAAGCCGTTTAGTAATAATATAATTCGATGACATAAAACGATGCGAAAGGAGACAGGATGGTGCAAGGTAAAGCAATGAAACTGCTGCTGAATGCGAAATTGAATTTTGAAGTTGAACACCAGGGTTCATACTTTCATTACTCTCCCGGTTCCTCTGGTATGGTGTGTGAGAGTGAAAGTAAAATAAGTTTTTATGAGATTAAGAAGGGATGTGTTTTCGCTGGGTATCGGATGATCGTAGATTGTATCTTTGAAGCTGTTCTTTCAATTGTCATTTGTATTCTTGTATATACCTATTTTTTCTTAAATTTAACGTCATTGAGACCTCAGTAACAGTGCAGTTTTAAATTACAGTAAAAAACTACTTTTATTATCAAGTTTGGCAATAGATGAGTCCTGCTAATTACAGGTATAATTTATTAGGATTTGCACTTATCGACCAATTTGTTCCTCTTTTTAAATAGGATAACCAGCGTACTGCTCTCCTGCTCTCTTAGTCATACGTTCTACCGGAATATATAACTCGTTTTAAGTTTCAAACGAATAAATCTATATGGATACACTGAGAACTCACATAGACAAAAAGCGTAATTATCAGCAAACTTTTCCGTTGAACAAGTGTCGTCCTGCGTGATAATCACTGTGAATAAGGAAGGGCAACAGGTTGTTGAAAGTGATAAGTTTGAACAGACTCTTCGTGTTCTTGGCATCTTTTTACAAAACCTGTTGTTCCTTTCATATTCTCGGTAGTATATAAATGAAATAACTTGGGGAATTTTGCGTGTTACAGAAGTCGAAATAGCCTACAGCAGCTGTTGGTCATTGATAATTCGGTAATTAATTGTAAAAAATAGGCAAGTTTGACTGGAAGAGTTTATTCCTCCTTAAAAGTTAAATTTCTTACTAATTTATTTGAAAATCAAAAAGAACGAGATAGAATGTGCTTTTAAAAGGCCACATAAAATCATGGATATACTTGTTTACCGTTTTGAACCACTTAGTAGACGTTTGGAATCTATTAATTGTTACCAGTTTATTTTGAGTTTTTCAGCCCCTAAACCTCCTAGGCTTACTTCAGATAACTACTGAGAAAAACATGAAATGAAAATTGACAACGGCTTCTTTTCCAAGAAAGAGAACACAAAAGTGATAAAGCTGGGGAAGTCTAAGGTTTACTCAAACAAACCAATTACTTTCAGGCACCGTTTTGATTACTATTAATTACACATATTACTATGCAACACTTATTTTAATAAAGATATAAGAGTAACATTTACAAATTTGAATGCACTAAATTCATAAACTTTCTTATCTAATGAAAGAATGAAACAGATAAATACTGCAGTAAAACTTATAATTGTTGTAGTGAGACTTTGGTCATACTTTATGAGAAACACTTTTTTACTTCTTGAGAAGACAGTGAAGAACGAAAGTAACAATCAACATACGGATTTTAGTATGTCTGATTTTGGCAGTAGTTTATTGTTGCAGTTTAATCTGCACTGTTTTTTTTCTTTTGTGCCGTTTTACAGCAGCAGGTTATTTTTCATTGAATGGTTTATTCTGCATTTTGAGTACGTACTCTAAGTCTTTCAGTATTTTGGTACACAGGCGATTTTCCTTTTTTCACTCATTGAAACGGCCGGGAAAGTGCCACTGGTGTTACTGACACAGTGTTCAAATGATTAAATATGTCGTTGGTTAGGCATTTCACTAGTACATCAACCATGAACATTTCTACGTCGTCATTGCGATTAAACTGAGTTCTTCATAAAGTATTATAATAATCAGGATAAAGAAGTAAAACTAATTTTTCAGAGCAAATCTTTACTGCTTATTTGAATAATCCTCATTTAACTCTGAGAAGAACAATCGAGAATTAAATTTGCTAATATAATTCAATAAAACAAAAAAGACAGTACTTTAAAATTTGCGGGAAAATTCTGTCAGAATCGTCTGGTCTTCAAAAGTTTCAGCGAAAAAACTGAAAAAAGGCGAAGCAAATAAAAAGTATAAAAGGAGAACATAATGAACGCCTAGAAGAACTAACTTTTGTAGTAGGAAATACTTGTCAAGTTTTAGGCGTGCTTCTACAATTTCAGTTTTGCCTTAAATGTTTTAGCATTACACTTAGAACCAGTAACGTCATTATGTTACCTTCTATTATTTCCTTGATTTGAAAAAAACTTTATCACTCTTATCCTAAAGCTCAACAAAGTCCAGAAAACTGCGGGTAAAAAACTTAGCAAAAACATAATAAAGATGCGTGTAAAATAAATGGTGATTAATTGTCAAATGGATTTCCTGCCCTTTCGGTTGAACGGGCTTGGGCGTCAACGAGTAATCTTTGTCGTGATAAACTGCCAACTTTCAAAAACGTTAAATGCGGACTTTGTGTGGTGAATGTCAGTCCGGAGTCCGAAAAAACCTTGTAAACTATTAGGGAGGCAAAGGACTGACAAAAATTCAGTACTTCTAAATTACTAACCATGTCTCATCGAGCAGAAGTCAGATAAATGACAGATGTGAACTCAAACTCTGAAAAAATTTTGATACTAAATTTAAAAATGGTTAGCATTAACAAATGTCAACCTTGTTCCACATGGAAAGTCTAGCGAAAGAGAATTCCCAAGCATAAAAGGTACAAGAAAACCCCTTCAGTGAAAAGAAGGGCTAAATCAGTTAGTGGAACCTAGGAAATGAAAGGAAGCTAATTTTAGCCATTCTCATCACGTACTCCAAGAACGGCAAGAAAGTTAGTTTGACAATGGAAAAAAGTAAGAACTATTTTTCATAGCTATGCTTGAGCAGGTTCAAGACGGGGATCAACAATTCCCTCTCCCTGTAGTCCTGCCGGAATTGCCGCTAACCGAGTAGATGCATATTTCGCCCCTTCTACGTCTGACTCTAGTCTCATTGGGGCTACTTCAGCGTAAACAGCCGCATACTCTGCTGCAGCATCGTAAATGGCTTCACGTATTTTATCCATATCCATCGCATTTCTCTTTGATAATACGATGAACAAGCCGAGACATAAGGACAACGCACCTCCTCCAGCCGCTCCAGCAATGATCATCCCTAAAAATGAAAAAGTTAGTTTTGAAAAAATTCCTCTCACATAGGAAAGTTATAATCAGTGGCTTTCAACGCTTATTATAAGATAAATTAAAAGTTCATTAAAAACTCACAGTCTTGAACTCTGTTGCCCTCTTTTTGCTGAAATGACCAACGTAAAGTGACCAACGTAAATTAATTGTAATCCTTCACTGCTAACTTACAGGAAGGTTAACGCATTACTTTGTAAAAGCACTTCATACGAAATGTATATTTTACCCTTATAAAGCCGAAAAAAGCATAAGAAGTATAATTCGTCCTCATAACTGGCATTCAGCATCCAGAAACAATTAGCCATAGATGCAAATGACCACGCAAATAAACAATGTAAAAGAAACCGTTGCTGCCTCTCGGCGTTTTCGTTGTATGTCAACGTCCACGCCGTCAAAAAGGGATGGCGAAGTTTCCTTGATGCCTTCTGAATAAATTACATGAGCCTGTGTTATAGAAAGCGTCTACTATAAAACTTCAATTAGAAACCGTACTTCTATATTTACAGACAACAAAAGCGCTCTCTTGTCTGCCAACGTCATCCCACCCATCTCGACTATTAATAACAAACGCAGCTTCTCCTTCAGGGCAACAATCGTCTGGCTGCTCTTCCAACCAGTTTGTTGTATACGAAGAATCTACCAGATAGGACCAAAAACCATTAATTTTTCTCAGCGAAATCCAATATGGGTTTCCACAAGTTAAATTTAAAATCCAAACTAGCAAGGGCGCATGAGATCCAAAACTAAGGAGCAGGAAGCAGCGAAAAAATAGACAATAACAACGTACCGGTAAGGTAAAGAATACTCACTATTTAATAGCATATTTTCCTCTTTGGAGCTCAACCACAAAACTCTCAAACCTTCTGCCATACAGACCGATTCAGCATCCCATAAAATGTATTTGTAAGAGTACTAAAAACCTTAGTAATTGTTTAACTTGTTCAGCTTTTCAAGCAGAAAATGAAGAAAAGTTGTCAGTGCAAGAAGCAGAACTGCGAATTAAACATCATAAAAATAGTTCGCAGAGAAATTAGTTGTCACAGAATAAATGGAACTTCACTGCGTAGCGCATGCCAAAAAAAAAATATGTTTTATTTCATTAAACTGTAGAAAACATATAAAAGCCTTTGGTTCAAAAACTTTTATAATCATTAAACAATTTAAACGTTAGAGGTAGATGATAAATGTGAAAGCTCAGAACTAATTTAATTGTTATAGACTGGCGCACTTCTCTAAAAAGACTCTAGACTGGCGCACTTCTCTAAAAAGTCTCACAGAACTGCAGCTCTTTGAAATCTGTGGAAAAATTTCAGTTTCTTATGCATCTTTCATACACGTCGAAGCTTTAAAAACAGTAGAGCTTACTATTTTATAACAACGATCTGAGTACTCGAAGAAACCCGGCTTGCAGTGCTCCTTCACTAAAAATGGCTGTGGTTCACAAAATCAAACGAGCGAAACTCGTCTACAAAGCGAATATTGGTGGTTATTGCAAGTTCATTTCAGATGGCCACTTATGGTTTAAAAAAGTGATGTTTTAGAAGCGCAACAAATTTTCTTAGCGCATTAGGATTTCAAAACAATCATGATAAAACTTTTGGGGTTTCTCATAAAGCCCAAACATTTTTAGCATGATTCTACACTTCTCAATTCGCTTAACGCATTCAGCAAACATGGTTTACCTTCTAATTTTCGTATGAATCGATTTTTGTCTTGACCATGTGAAAACTGCGAGACAGAACCACTAAAGGTCATGTGGGTTTGAAAAAGTGTGGCACTACAACTAGTGTGATGAGATTTTGGAGAAAACAGCAGGACTTTTTTGATGACTTTAGTTGGTTTTGTCACATTTTATTCGTGCCCCTGTAACAAGTCGATGTTAGTTCCATTAGGTATGATTTGATACGCTGCAAAACGCGGCGTTTGAGATGAACATGAGTAAAATGAATGGAATGGTTTTGCGCTCAAATCTTCCGGCTGAAGAGCTCATGCAGCTGAAAAGTAAAAGACTGCATTTCTTTAATACTTATTTGACCGCTTAATCTTCTTCACACTTACAATAAATTCTCTCCTTGCTTCCCCTGTTTTTGACCAAATAGATTATCAACTTTTTTCAAGAATCAAGAAGGCATATAAAGTGAGGCTGCCATACTAAGCGGACGTAAATAACAGTTAATAAGTACTGAAGAAGAAAGTTTGATAAGAGAAGTCGTTTTATTTTTGAGGAATTTAGCTATTCCAGTCTGGTAGCATAACCTGTTTTGTTAACTTTGATGGTTGCTGCGAGTTAGGTGTAGCTAGTGTATTTCCTTGATAGCACCAACGATAAAAATAAAGAAAACTTTGCTTTTATAATCTTAAAGTTTTAAAAAATCTTGCTGTTTGTTCAAATTCTGAGAAAGTTAGCATCTAAGCTTTTATAAGATAGCGAGGAACTGTAATTTTACGTATTTTTGAAGAACTCCGCCTTTGTATTTCCGTTAAGCATTGATGGATATAATTTTTATTTGATTTACGATTTATAAATAATTCAAATCAGAATGTTGAAACCCAGGTTGTAAATTAGTGCAAATTATTTTTCAGGATTTCCTCTGTAGGAAAGCAAAAAATATATTGTCTACTTAATTACGAAAATGTGAATGTTTTGCTAAGTTACTGTAAGGAGTTTTGTATTTATGGTAGTTTTGAAGTGTCGCTATAATCTTAGAATTATTTTTTGTGTAGTGCGATTGTAACTGTGGTGGTGGCAAAGCCCTCGCCGCAGGCAAAATAAGGTCGGTAGTGCGCACAAACGGCTGCAACTGCAAAAGCGAGAATTTTGAAGGAAAAAATAGTCTTCATTTTGAAATATTTTTCAGGGAACTGTTTAGGTATTGGAGAGGTATTTTGCGTAGCGCGATGTTGAGTACAAAGTCTTTTGCTACTGTGCAAGCAAATTGCACCAAAGGTATGATAAGAAGACTATAGTACTGTCGTGCCACTATCTTCGCTTACTTCAAGGCTTTTCGTATTGTATGCCTTAAATGTTTTCAAAGAAATCTTGTTTGTATATGAAGGCTTAACAAGGTCGTCAAGGTTGACAAGATGGTTTTTTTTTTGGAAAAAAAAAAAGCAGTAAAAAAGAGCTTGTGTTTGTCCAGCTATTTTTTTGAAAGTGTTGAAGAAGGGTCAGGTAAATATTTTACTTTTGTAGCTGACCATAGTAACGCCGATATTTTGGTCTCGCTCCTTTTCGTGGAAGTACCATGCTTTCACGCTTTTGTATAAAAGGTGTCTTAGACACTTTTCAGACACCGCTGGAGCTTGCTGCACAAAGCACTCTACAACGGTGAGAAACTTCTCCTTGAAAGTAGGATGGACCAAAAAGCAAGCAACCTTTGTCCGTCCGGAATAAAGAAGAAAAGAGGAGCTACCAAACCGAAACAGGTCGAGGAAGCTAATAGGTAGTGAGAGTACTACAAATCTAAAATAAAACGGCTATTTTTCATGGTTTCTGGTCTAACAAGAATAAAATAAATCCATAGACATTTGAAACAATAATATGATTATTTTTCTTTCCTGTTTGTTTTACCTACCCAGTGTGCAAATTTGAAAATAAATCAAGGGTTGACTTCTGCTAGAGGTCAGAGCAGCCAAAACTTTCTTTTTTCTTTTTCATAATTTTCGATGCAAGGTCTCAAATGGGGGTTTAAGTGATAGCAACTTAGGCAGCTACCAACAGTGATACGTTCTTCGTAACTTCATTTTTTATACACCAACTAATTAGCTTTTCAAAAAACTACAGGAGAATGTCAAAAAAGAAGTAATGATGTATGTCCGTGATTTTCAGTAAACATTATTCAGTGATTGCGCCGGCACAAAGTTAGCTTTTCACTGCTATAACAAACAATAACAAACAAGCTACAAAAAATTTAAAAGTGAATTTTTGAACAGAATAACTTACCATCAAGCTCCAAATTTGGCTTCTATCCATCTTCCTTTTGCTAACATCAAAGTGTTTTTTACAAATTATTCTTTCTAATCCTTGCCCCTTGAAATCTATGTTACCTAAAAACGTTTCTAGGTAAGGGCTAAAGCGAAGAATATGATACAACTGCTTTGCAGAAAGCAAACAGTATTGAATTAGTTCAAGCACACGTGTAAACCAAAAACTTCCCAATATTTGTCGCATTTTACTTATTCCCAGTTGTTGAGCTCGTTGTTGTCTGACGCGCAGTTTATAGAAGAACTTGAAGGAGAAATCCGACTAGCAGTCAATAAATTTTTTGTGATTAACAGCAATTTTATAAAAGAATATTCGTAAAGTTTTAGTACTACAATTCAAAAAGCAGTAGCATTTTTAGAAAAAAGACGTTGGAGTTGTAATGTTAATAGGGTTTTTAGAAGAAGGAAATGATTTAAGGCAATATTGAACGTAATTGCAGTCATCAAGGCCACATTCACAGGCTGAATAAGTAGAATAAAAAAAAAACAGGACTTACTGCGATGTTGCAGTATTTGCCATACGCTACCGAGCCAGGCGAACACTTATCTTTGCCCACTAAAATGAAATCTTAAAATAAGGCTTTAAAATCCTCTTTTATAGTGTTTTGTTCAACACTTGGTCACCGTTCTTTTGTAAAAGTTTATTCTAATTAATTTTTTTACCAAGGCTTTTATTTGAGTTTGAAGGTTAATTTGATAAAAGGTAAATTTTTTTTGTTTATAGCACTATTAATAAGTATTTCTTCTCATTTTTTCTTTTAGACCACTGAAAAGTAGGAATATCATTCTAGTTTATAATACTGCAGACACATTCAGACTCAACTATATTGCTCAACAACAACTTCACGATGGGTCCCACAGTTTGCATTCCCTACCAGTCTTCCGTCACCGAATAGTACAATACAGTTAACGTAATCTGTATTGTCCGGAAAATATGGCTCCCGCTGGTCTGTTGTTTTTGGTAGTTATCTTTTGGTCTTAATACGATTGAGGCTCGCCTTTCTGTACAACGCAACAGTTTTTTGAAGTTAAAAAAAAAAGTAGTCAACTAAGCGTAAAAAATTCTGTGCTATTGCCAAAGAAGTGTCATTCAAAAAGGCTAAAAAGTTTACGAGAAGTCAGGATGACCTAGGAATTTCTCATAATTACCTACTTTAGCAGATGGTAAAGAATGTTAAATTAAAAAATTGAGCGATACGTAAAGATAACAGTTTCCACGAAACTCTTGCCATCGTTTATCACATTTTTGGAGTCTTTCTTCTAAATTGTTTATAATCAAGAGATATACTTTCAGTTTAATATTGCTGTTCCACAGTTTCTTTTGTTGGTAGAACGTCACCACCAGTTTCTGTTTTAGTTCGCTAAAGCGAAAAACTGCTGAAGCACACTAATGTTTTTCGCCTTCTTAATTCTTTTTTGAATTCTTCAAACAAATTTTGTTCAGTTCTGCTTTCTTTTTTTCAAAATTTTATTTTAACTGTTTTAACACGTGGCCATTTTAGTAAATTCTTGCTTTATGACTGCCATAAAGTTTTCATTGAAATGTCTTAGAGAATTCAGGTCATCGTATAAAATAAACTTTTACTTGGCTTTTTACAAACACACGGGAATTTCGCGGCACAGTCGGAAGGGGAAATTTTTTCATCAAAGACGTAACATGCTACGTCGTCGTCATCATCATATTCGTCTCTCCCAATTAGTGAAATTGTTGCGTTATCATCCTACGCAAAATAGTGATGTCGCATTATGGAAGCGCTCCAAGTTCCACTGCTTCCGATGCTCAACTAAACGTTCTTCAAGTAAACACAGCTTCTTCGTATTTGTTCGACTCTCTTCCATACCGACAACAAATTCCTACAAAGTAACTTACATGACTTTTGACAATTGATACTTTGCCTCACTCTCATAGTTTAGTAGTCTTTGCGGCGGTTCTACACCCAGTCAAAAATGATCCACTACTTTGAATAGATGTTGAGCTATAAAAACTTGTTTTTAAAGAGGATACTGGTTTCAAAAACGGATTAGAGATTTTCAATTCTTTCATGTGCGGTGGTTTCAGATTTTTAATCTTTGTGTAGCATTCATTTAGAATGAATCCAAATAATTAGTAGAGCTGTTAATTTGAACCAGTTACGTGTTCAGTGAGCAAACTAAGAAAAAACAAATTAAGGTTAAATTTGTGTTCCTCTATAAATTAAAATTTCTTTCGGGAGGCAATGATAAAATTATTTGTCTTAAATTCTAGCAGCTCATAGGGTGCTGTTGTTTGAGGTCAACTACGTATTTAGGAAATGAATGAAAACAACAGAACTGAATATACCTTTTTATAGTAGGTATTTTCAAACAGTGTGTTATTTGTGTCACTACAAGTGTGTGGGTTGTCGTCTGCGCTATCTACAAGTTGTTTTCTTTTAAGTTGTAGAGTGTAACCAAATTTTAATTGGTAGAAGGCTTAAATTTTTTGGGGTCCCAGTAAACCTGTCTAACTTACCCTGGCAGAGACTTGAGGCAATGAAAAAAACCTCCAACACAAAGAAACGGATTGTATGAAACAACCGCATTTTTAAACTTTTTCAGCTTACATAAAAACGTCGCTTTTCTGTATTGAAACTAGCAACACTATTCATTTACTCCCATTCCTTCTCCGTATTTCTTCCTCTTTCTCGTCTTTTTTCAAAAGTAATTATAATAGTTTTTAATAATATGTAAACTACTACCTCAAAATGGGAATTTAAAGCAACGTTTTTTGCTTATAGAGGTATAAAAAAAACAAGATGAAAGGTATAGGATTGAGTTAAGAAAACGATCTCATCAAGAATTCCTATTCTCTGATTCGACTGTCATATGGAATTTCAATGCCACATTGCAGTTTCTTATGCAACCATGTTGGAGCTTTTGCCCATTGACTGCCCCAGCACGCCTAACTGCTTTTTGGAGGGAAACTTGAAGAAGGGGACACTGGTCGAGGCAGCGGCAATGGGAGAGGGAAGAGCGGCAGGGGAAGGGGACGGCAGGGGCGACGGAGCACAAAAAAAGTTCAATCACCCAAGTTTGAGGTAAGTTTTGCAGTGGTGACTGTAGCGAGACACTATGGACAAGTTTAACCGTTTGTAACAGCTTCCTTACTCACTTATATGCACGTTTATACGAGCCATTTCATGTCAAATCGCAAACTTTTTTCCCTTCATATCTCAGATTTTTCTCAATTTTGCTTACCAGTAGAGTCTAGGCCAGCATAAAAAAAGCCAGAAAAAAAACATAGAAAAATGAATTCCCAGCCAAGTCACACCTCCCCCCCCCTAAAAGTTTCAAAATTTGCCAGGCTGCCGCTTCAAACGCTTATCTTAGGAGACTTGTGACTTGGCCTATTTTCTATAAATTTCAAACGGCTTTTCATTTATTAATTTTTTCATTCATTAAACACGGTTCTAAGAGCTCAGAAACCACAAAATAAAAAAAGCAGAAAGCACTAGAGTGGAGCTCTGTTTTTACACACAAAATAATAACCTGTTAATATTGTTAAGTAAAATACGACCTTTGTAACAAATTTCCGACGTTTAAAGTCTGCTGGATTTTTGTAGCAGCTGTCTTCAGAAGCGGCTCAGGACAGTTTTGGTATGTAACATACGTGGGATTACCGTAAAATAGTGGGTGCTTTCCAACACTCTCTTCCGGTTCGTAGCTTTTGATACCGAAAAATCGCCATCTCCAGACTTTGATATATTGTGAAGCAAAAAAATTTTGCACAGAATGTATCTTTTTGAAAAATTTAAAGCTCTGTCTCGTTTTAAATGGTCATTTGAAGTTTTATTTTTGTTGTATTTATGTGATTTCTTAACAGAATTAAAATAAAAAATGAGGATTTGAAAGATCAGGACATGACAATTCTAAGGAATGAAAAACCATTAAATTCTATTGAAAACAGGCTAAAATGCAACACTAGGTGTCGCAACCGCTCGCGAAAAATACCTCAAGGTCACTTTAGGATCACTGTAGCTCCCTGAGGGGAAGCTCCCGGAGGGGCTGCAGACTGACCACTCAAGCAGACGGAAGCGAGACGTAAAAGAGGCAGTACTCAAAACATCAGTAAGTGTTCATCAAGTTAAGTTAAGAGGTGTTTGACTCGTCTTACTGATCGATATTGATCAAGAGATTGTCGACCTTAATCTACACTATATTCTCTGTTGTCACGTACCCCGTAAGCAGCTTTCAATCTGTTTATTGATTTTGAACTGTTTATTTGTAATCAATATTTGCTGGTATGTTACTGGGTGTCTGACGACTGTCATCAAGATTTTCCTGCTTGTTAAGTGTAAATGTGAAGTAAGAATATAAGGATTAAGTGTAAGACAAGGCCCTAACATAAGAAGGTCTTGTCCGAGAAGTTACATAAGACG
>UXUI01007595.1:27303-37897 GCA_900576705.1 Enterobius vermicularis
AGGATAATCCTCTACTAAAAAAGGAATTTTATATATTATAATAAGTTAGCATATATGCGACAACCGTTTCATTTACCAGTATTTGTTGTGACCCTTCAAATATCGGTTTCTTCTATATCAACTGCAAACTTTTGGAACATTAGAAATCATAAAATTTTTGTGTACTAAACTGGACAAAGTATGTGAATTGTTTTTTTTTTCTTTATATAGACCTGAAGAACTGTCATTCACTTTCTGTTTACAGCTATTACTTCTGTAGACTCTTTACAGATTTTGGCTAGTGAAGCTGATGTTTCTTGTCAAATTTTCACTCATCTGTACACTTGTGTTTGTACCTGTAAGTCTGTTTTTTTACCGACTTGCTGCATAATTGAAAAAAAAACTAACGTTGATTTCATCGTAACCTTGCTAATAATTAAAGAATTCACAGAAATACTGAGTAAACTTTGATTCTTTCATGGATCGATGTGTTACCCGAGAAATAATAAAATTTTGGGTCTTCCAACTTTGAAGTGTAACGATGACAGCCTAACGTTGACTATTGAAACGCGCGAGCCGTTTAGGTAGATTTTTTAAGATAAAAAATAATTGATTTACAACAACAAACACTTCAAGCACCCAGCAATTCCTATTTTGAAATTGCATCATTAGTTTTATTACTTGTAAGACGCATGTGGACGACAACACAGTTGCAGAGGTAATATGTATGTGAGAGGGCAGTTTAATCAAACTCAATGCAAACAACGATTCTATGGGGAATATCGAGGAGCCTCGCTGAAAGTTCCACTTTATGAATGTGGAGTACGACGAATTTACCAGGTTTGTTAAACGGCTTTAATTGGATATGTACCATGTCAATCATGCGTGTCTCTCAAACTACCGGTTTATTTTTTAAGATTCAGAAAAATTAAAAAAATTGTAATTCAGAATAGTTTAATTTTTAGTGTTTTTTACAGAATGTACAGCAGGCTTCCTCAAAATTAGAGAAAGCTTTAACTGGCCACTTTGTCACAATAAGATGAAGTTATTTATAATTTTAGCATCATCCTCGTGGTACGATGTACGTTCTGGTTGTGATAGCTAGTTTCCATCCAAGATTTTTAACAAAATTCGACAGAGCTTACAGAGTAAAATGCTTCTATTCTCAGAATGACAAAGATGTCGAATCAGGACTTGAAATCGGGTAAACAGAGATATATTTAATATTTTTTTAAGATAAAGTATTTTTGTAGTTCACGGTAACATCAAGTTTAGTTCTTTGTACGCTGAAACAGTTGATGAATCCGTAATTACACAACCCGACTGTAAATATTCTCTTCGAGAAGGGTCAGTTGATGGGCCGTTATTGCATTACGCCAAAATTGGAGAAAAGATTGTTCATCGATGGGAATGTGACAACCGTAAAGTCTATTCATTTACAAAATCAGCTTTTTGAACAGCGCATTTTTTACTAAAAAATTTTCACTAAGTAGCGGCCAGTTTTTTAAGTTAGCACCTAGGTTCTGTAAAACAAATTTACTTTTAGGATATTACGGAATGCTCGTGAAAAATTGCTATGTAAACGGCGGTGACGATGTGTCGGTTCAGATTATAGATGCTCAGGGGTAAGACAAGCGATAAAAGACTTACAGACAAGAAGTCATTGTAAAGAAAGACTAATCTTTCTGAGTATTGCAAAGCAGTGACTAAACATTGGAGAACGAAGATCACCCGAAGTATTGTTGCGGGGTGTAAAACGCGAAAGAAATAGTCACCACCATCATTTCAGGTGTCCTTTGGTTTCACCGTTAATCCAAGAAGAATTGATTTACGATAGCCGGCAAACACTAGCACACGTCACTGCTTCAGCATATAAGTTCCCTGATAAACCACACTTATATTTTCAATGTCAAATTCAAGTCTGCAACAAGCACGACGATGACTGTAAAAAACTGACTGTAATGTTTTTAAGTCTTCTACATTTTGGGGTACTGACTTTAAAAAAAAATTTTGAAAAGGGTTTTGATAAGTGAGGTGGGGATGATGAAGAAGCGGACTGAAAGATTTTCTAGATTGAAAGTGGAAAAGGAACGACTGAGAATGCCCAAAGAGATTACTAAAATGGAGAGAGACAGAAAACTTTTGTTTGAAAAGGAAAACATGATTTGAAAACACTAAGATGAATTGGTTTAGAACACTTAAAAAGTTTATACTTGATCTTTTGAAGATAAAGAATTTTAAGCCCCCGCAATGCAGCCGTGAAGGCCATTCTGGCGGCAGGTTGCTGGAACTGAAGCATACCGATGTTTATAGCAATGATGATGACCAGCACAAGAGCATCTCTGATGGAAACGGCGGCGATAGCTATTATGACAACAACAAAAATAATAGCATCAGAAACGAGCATAATCATCAACCAAACGATCTGGCAGGTACCTCGCTTATAAAAGTTTTCTTACTTATCCTTTGGCTGAAATAGAGCCTCAGTGGAAAGAGACCCAGAAGTAAGAATTACTTTAGGTGTGGTGGTGGTGCAAAAATTACTAAGCTCAATACCAAAAGTCAAAAAAAATGCTTTGTAAAATACTTTTTAAATTTGACTTAGTAGTTTACTGTGAAGAATTATGTAATTTTTAATCTTCTGCTTGTATTATAAATTTTTAGAAGGAGCTACAGAACTTATTGAACTACCAGTAGTAATGCATAGCTCTTTGGACAGCAATGCCACTGTAAGTTAATTGTTTTAAGCCCTGAACAGATTAACTTTTTTGGGACTTGACTGGCACTTGAACTAAGCTGAAAATGGCATTTAAGCTCCGAAGCAAACTGCAGAACATTAGCTTAACCAACACGCTTTGAAAAACGATAGCAGTTTTTTTAAAAAATTGGATAATGTAGTTTACAGAAGCATCGTTTACAGAAGCAATAAAAGTTCTTCAGGAAGCAGAAATATTATTTGGGGAGGAAATCTCAGTAAAGGAAGCTAATAGAGCAGATACAGTTACAGGCTTTGATAAAGAAGCTCATACCTTGGTAATGGTGAAATCATAAATCTTAAATCCTATTTCATCTAGTTTTAATAAAACAGAAGCAAATTTCTTTGAACCATAATGACAGATTAGTGGATTATAGATCCGAAGCAAACGATTCAGTGAAGGAAACGAACATACGTTACCAGAAAAACCATCAAAATTTCCGAGGGAAACTTATGAAGTTGTTGCCAAAACACTATTCCTTAGTGGCAGTGAGCTTCACTATGAAGGTATACAGTATGCTATAACTATTGTTTAACTTTACAGCAAAATAAAAATACTTTTCAAAATGTGCCATTACAACCTGTTCTAACCTTTTTTACAGAGCCGAAACTGCCAATCTTGAAACGGCTCATTGAAATAAATTACTGATTACTACAATAATGAACTTGTTTTTGCTTCAGAAGTGCAAAAAGACAGCAGAGACCTGACGGTTTTTAAGATGTCCACTTGCTCCAATGAGATTTGGCTTCGAAAGTCTCAGTATCTAACAGTAGCCGCGCTATCTGGGATTGTTTTTGCAGTACTGCTGACTGCTGTAATCAGCAGTATTTCCAGGTGTAGAAAGTAATTTGACTTCTAAATAAAGAAACTTTATTTTTAAGAAGCCCTTTTTCTACGATTTTCAAATTAAATTTTTGAACTCCAAATATTGAGGAGGTTGCGGTGTAACGTTCACGAAAGGCATCTATCAGCATCTTCCCCCACAATTATGATTGAAAACTCGGTTCAAACAAAGTCAACAGAAAAACGATTCTAGGTGTTTTTGAAAAACGTTCTCCCACCTACTGTACAATTGCCCATCGTCTTTCGCTTTTCTCAAAGAGCTAATAAACACTTCATCTGTTAGACGAGTAAAGATAAAAATCATTATTTTTCTTATAAAGTTCTTCTCCTGATAACCTTTAATTACGTGGGTTTCCATTTATTAGATTTTTTGATCTTATGCATTGCTTTGTAAAATCAAAGAAATTTGGTGTAAAGAGCATCTAAAAACAGTTTTAGATAAATAATTCCCACTCAAGGATTTCTGAATTTCCAAAATTTACACAGTTTTGTCATGAGAGCACAAAACAAGGCAGCGTGTTATCGGAACGAAAATAAACTTCAAATAAGCGGAACGGGAAAACCATGTTTATATAATCGCTTACATGAGAAACGAATATTTTCGTCCATACAATATGTAGATTCTATCGACAAACAGTACATAAGAACAGCTGTTGAAAAATTCAGAGCTATTACGGGGACAATATAACACTGCAGTGTTTCCTGCTTCTTCAGTCTCGAAACACTACGAACAATTAAGACTTCGGAACTAAGAAGTGAAGCCGCAGTACACCGCGGAAATAAAACGCTTCATCCACTGAATGACCGGTTCCAAAGCCACACTCAAATGCACACAATACTCTATTCTGCATTCAAAAATTGAAACCTGATAAGGAAAAAAAAGCCTGAAAAGTTCTATACAAGAATGAACAACCTTTTAATCGGCATTCTGAGCACAAATTAATTAACTGTTAAAAACTTATCATCTTTTGTAAAAGGACACTTATTTTTTTTTTTCTAGAATTATTTTGATCTATGATAAAAAATAAGTTGATGAAAGACATCGTGAGAGTCTGAGGAAACATTTAATAACACCTATTGTAAAGTCATGGAGGTTTGGTTAACCAACAAGTATATAGTATAAGAAGGAAAAAAGATGATCTGCCTCAATCTGTGTGAATTGATGGAAACTTTAAAGACAACCAAAACCTATCAGAAATATTAAAGTGATTTTTCAAGGAGCTGAACTAAATCAGTGACTGGAAGGCCAAAAGGTTAGAAATTACGAAGTTTGCATTGAAATGGTCATCAGTACAGCTATGGTAAATACAACTGTTGCGTAAGTTACGCAAAGCGCTGTCAGCAACCTCTCCTGCAATTACAACCTTTCATTAACCATAACATTTCCTTGATTTACACTCTCTTAAATTGATATAACAAATTGAACATGACAGAAGCTATTGTATAATACAGTAAAAACATTTATAGGACTAGTTGAAAGAGAAAAAAGAACTTCTTACGAAAATTTTTGTGATTGATTTTTAAATCAAGGTTGCGTCAAAAACGAGTATTATATGTGCCTATTCTTAAACGTTTTCCAAGAAATTGTTTGACAAAAGTTCCTTAATCAGTTGTTTAAAAAACTGTTTTCCAACGAGAAACGAAAAATTGAAATGTTTTGCTCGGCTTTTATCTTTACTTTTTCCACTTTGATCTTTAAAGCCCATGAAAGTACAGAGTTCTTGGTAATTTATTAGAATTAGAAAAACCAAATTTGTGAAGACTATATTGTTAATAACAGATAAACATCACTTCTTTCTGCCCCAACAAGAAAAGAAGTAATTAAAGACATGATATTAACTCTTTCACAACGCTCGCGTCGTTTTAGAGTTTTTGGCACTATATTTTTGGCACAATTTTCAACACAGCCAAAAATAAAAGGGATTTCTTTAAAAGCATGGAAGGGCTGCAAGCAGAGACCGCTTATACCACTCTTCGAACGGAACCATCCAAGTTACTTCTAGTAGCTTCTGTACTGCTCCCCTATTTTCACGCTGCTACGGTTACATTACCCCCCAAAAACTGTCAACATCTGAACGATGTACTCTTTGAAACTGAAAACCTTAAAAATTGAAGACCTGAGACCCTTCCAAAAATAATTTTCATAATTTTTGGCATAACATAAACGTCTACAACGTTTCTTTGTCTCACAGGGGTTTTGGGAGTCAATCAAAGAGACTTCACTTGAATCTAACATTTTTTGCTTCCAGCGGTATAGTTGATCCTAAGCAAAATTACACCTTACTGAAGTTTTTTGCTGCTAAATCACGAACGCTATGAGGTATACATTATTATGATTAGCGATTTGTAAGGAGGCCCTTAGTAATGAGCGGAAAGCTGAGACAAATTTCTATTGGAGACCTACCGTGGTTTTTAACTGTTTTCCTCGTGACCTTCCTTCAGTCCCCGCAGTGCCACTTCTATCGCGAACATCGCCTAACTCATGTTGCTCCACCGTTGAACGTCGCCTTCTTTTAGAATAAATCTGACGAGATTGAAGTTTTACTACATTACAATTCGACTAATCCACTACTTCCACATATTTGAAAAAAAAGACTGTCAACTAACTTTAAATACTGCAGGGACTGATCCACTTGAAGAATGATAAGCATTTATTTTAGATGCCTCTGTGAAAGCAATTTTTTTTCTTCACAATTTTTCGCCTATTTTAAAAGAATAGCTCAAAAAAAATCAACTAGAAGATGGTGTACAAAAACGTCTTTTGATAAAAACCCGAAAATTTTAGCAAAGCAGCTTAGTTAATCCAACCTCTGAAACGACGAAAAATATTGTAGATATGAGAAAATAAAGTCCAAGAAGCAGAACAGCGTAGAGACGACTAGACCAGACACGGAATATTAATGTTGCTAACGTTATCGCAATGTCTGAAGATAATTCAAATTTTGAGAAAAACTCACACGCGAAATTTTTTTCAAAAAAGTAAAAATTTGTTAAAAATTGTTACGTATTGAATTAAAGTTTGCAGATTGAAAAAAGTGAAACAAACTTGCAAGGACAAATGAAGTCAGCCCAACTTTGTGGTGAATGAAATTAAACACCTTTCTATACTTGTGGCCAGGATGACACCGACACAGTGCCCCAATTGGCTGAGTAAAAGCCATTATTACTGCTGTCATACCAGTCTAAAATGCAGGTTGAAATTAAGCAAGAATAATTACAAATAAGTTGAGAAACTTTTGAAACCATATTATTTACAACAGTTTTTCTAAATTTTGACTTTAATTCGTTGAATAGGGTGAAAAACGTAAACTGTTTAGCCAACCAAAGAATGCATTGAGGGACGAGCAGTTAGATTTTCAAAAAATGATTTCTTTAGAGTTGGTCCTGTCCATCTCAAGTCCACTGCAATGAATATAAAAGCAGTTGCCAGTAACATCAATAGCACGCTAAACACGTTTAGAATACGATGAAGCTGAAATTTTGCTGAGTTAAAGCCTGAGAATGACAACTGTTAAGCAGCATTCTTCCGTAGCTATTATTTAAAAGATACATTTTAGCTGATTTCTAACAAAATTACGAGATATTCAGAGCATTTAAAATGAGTACAAAAAAGATTTCACTGACTTGAAACCAAACTGGTGTACCAAAAGGTTTTTTGCTTTTGTAGAACCCTTTCAAGTATCTAGCCGCAGGTATACTGATCGATATAAAGCATATCCAAGCAAATACCATAAGACATCCTAAATTGTTTACCTTAGAAATGACATATCTAAAATATCTTGTTTACTTAAGAAGAACTCAGAGATATACCTATGTTTTTTGTTTGTTTTTTTAAAATGTTTTTTAAAATGACAACAGAGAAAGAACGATAAATAAGGTCAAAAAATACCATGTAGCAAAATCAGCTTTCTTTTTGTAGCTTTTGACATCCTTATAGTTCTTCTCGGTTTAGTGACCAATTTTGCGTTTGCATCAGAGATGTTGACAGTTTCATTGAACATTACAGGAAAATCTTCTGAAGTCGGATCAAGCGAATGTATTTCGATAACTGTAAAACTGCTATTATACTCACAGAGACGTTTAAATGATGACACAAATTACAACATACATTTTGGATCTTTTGCGACAGTATGCATCAGAAAAATCGTCGCATTTTTTGATAGGTCAAAATTGAAGTCGTTTACTCCAACAGGATGAATACGTTGGCGAAATTTACAGTACAGATAACCGTTATCACGTGTGGCATTTAGCAGTATCAAATTATTTTTTTCAAACTCCTGCAGTATTGTGAGGATATATGCATCATGTAAAATCAATAAAGTTTAGTTCATACCTTACGTAATTGTATATATTGTTATCTAGAAAAACCTAATTTACCGTGTTTTCATGAAATAATTGAACATTATCCTTGCCACTGTTGTAAGAAAAATGAATTTGTGGTTTCTCACCGAAACTACAGTGTGTTACCGGTTCGTCGCCCTTAAATTGTAAACTTCAAATTTAAGTTTTTTCAAATTAAAAATTATATCACAGTTAAATTAGAATTTTCCTTACTGTTTATAAACCATTTTTGATTTTTGGATTCTAGCTTATCCTCAGTTCGTTTACAGAACCACTAACTACAGAATGCAATTATAGCTCTAAAGAGACGCTCAACAGAACGAAAGTTACCATTATTTCATCGTCTGAAAAAGCGACTGCCAGCACATTTGTCATTGGGTCCGAAGACTTGTCGTAAGCTTCAATGGTAACCCAACCATCAATACCAGGAGCATAGCTAAATATTTGTCTGCAGATGTTTTGTGCTTGACAGTTTAATGGCATAGAAAGACAAAACTGAAAAAGTTGTAAAATTACTTCAAACATTTAACAAAATATATAACAAAAAAAGAAAGGCATGAATACTGCGGAGCAGATAATTACGTTTCACAAATCGATGTTTTGCTAACTTTTTTAAACTCATAATAAGAAAAATCTTCAAAAATAGAGAAAAAAAATGATGCAATAAGTTTCTTGAATTGAAGCAGACTTTTTTTTGCAGAGTATTATATGAGAGATTGTTCAAACTGTAAAACTGAAAATTTTTTAAATTTATCATTTGAATCTTTGTATACAAAACTTATGAAAACTGTCAACCAGCATTTCAAACCGAACGATTTTAGTTTTTTTTAATAATACGATCATCTTGAGTGTTACAAATGTATACATACCTTTTCAAGATCGCAAGTATTAGTATTAAAAACTGCATCTGCAACGACCGATAAACTTAATATAACCAAAAAAAGAATATATGGTCCATTGTTTAAGTGCATCATGGTAATTGACAATTTTTAATCACTGAAAAGAAGATTAAAAAAAAAAAAAAAAAAGAAGAAGAAGAAAAGAACCAAAAAAGTGAGTTAAAATTTTATTTTCTGCGATAGGGTCAACAATAACCAAGCAAAAAAGTTTGTCGAGACGATGTGTCGATAGTCACTTCTGTCTCAGTACCATTCTTTCATTTATTTTGTTGTACGCGTCAAAAATTACATGAACACCACCAACAGAAATAAAACTTGTCTTTAATTGGTAGTGTAATTGCTCAAAACAGCACTATTTAATATCAGTATATTAAAATAGTTTAGGTCAAAAAAAAGGAGACAACAACAACGTTTTACCATCAAATAATTTTGAAATAAAAAAATTGTGGAAAAATATTTTTTTGCACTAAGATTCTACAACAGCAATTGACTTAAAAAATAAGTGTAGTGAATAAATGACGTGTTTACAAAACAAAATTTTTTCTTTTTTTTTTTTTCTTTTTTTCAAAGCAAATTTGGTGCAGACAGTATGGGTTTTTTAAAAGAACATTGAAGAAAACAATCAAATTTGTTCCTCGACTGAAAAAATAATTCAACAGAAATATATTGCGGATGCAGAAAAACGGTTTAGTAATTACGAGCAACCGGAGGACAGAAAAATCAATGATCGATAAAACACTCGGGTCTCTAAAATTCCGGAGAAACCGTTGTTACCGTTGTCGTTGTTTCAAAATGGCAAACGCACTGTTCCAAACACGTTTGCTAAACGCATTTGTAAAATTTCGTAGTAGTTCTTTCTGTGTCCGTCATCGCCTATTCATCATCTTCTCCCTTCCCTCACCGCCGATTCACAAATCAGGACTTCTTCTTAGTGATTGTTCTTTCTCAGGTGAACAGCATCATCTTAAAGCTTTAAGGAGCGCAGTAAGAAGTGAGGTTCAACTTTTCTGAAGAGCAGCGAAAGCTTAAAAAATTTTTTTCTTACAAAATTTAATATTGTTAGAAAACAAAAGCAAATTCAAATGACTCATGCGTTTCAAAATTCTAGTTTTCGTTTTTACGGAAGCTGAAGTTTCTAAAGTACTTTGTTTTTGACATGAGGAATGAACTTACAATATGATATACCAGAGAATTGTTCAACTAAAGTTCTTTAGCAATTTCGTTTCACGGAATGGAATAACAGCAAAGTCTTCGACCGCAGTATGTGAATTCCTACCGTTTGTATAAAATTTAAGAGAAAAAATTGTCACGTACAGTTCTTTAATGTTTAAGAGTTTATTTAATGACAACTTTTTATGCAGCAAACTTTAATTTTGTTGATCGCCTCTTATCTCTAGTCCAATGGACAGTTCTTCAGTAAACGGCAGATCAATACAAGGCATATGAAAAAGTGGTCCATCAACTGACAAATCTTCCACTTTGAAATATTACAAAGATATTTTTGATCTGTGCATAGATAACTTTTTAAGCCTTGAACGTTTATATTTTTAGAATTATATAAGACGTTTAAAAAGCTAAAAACAGCTACAAAGACAAAAAAAAAACACAAACTGATTTTTGGTATGATTAAAATGTTTGCTGATTCAAGCAGTTAACAAGTCACTATGCGAGTCTATCGATTTTGAAGAACCTTTAGTGGTCGTTTTTATAAATACAAGTTGTTTGTTGTAAAATTCCTAATCAAAAAAAAAAAAAAAAAAAAAAAAAAAAAAAAAA
>UXUI01007598.1:7904-24639 GCA_900576705.1 Enterobius vermicularis
AACTGGTGGAAGTGCTTAAACTACAGAGTGACACAGTTTCACGTGAAACAACAACAACATCAGCAGAAACTGTCGTGAGTTTAGGAACACTGCTATTGATGCACAGTCAGCTTGCACAGCGCAAAAGAAAACGAATAGCAGAACTGTAAATTAATCAACATAAATTTACAAATATCAGTATAGTTTAGATCCATTAACAAGTGTTCCTGATGCTAATATCTGGAAAATATTTTTGAACATTGATATATAAATTATGGTAACAGATGAAACCTGTTACCTGTCAATAAGCTGAAGAACACTGTTACAAGAGAGTCGTCAAGAAGTTTATTCCTAAACAAGCAGTTATGCGTCAAAGCAACCAACAGAAGTCATCAATAATTTTGTACCGGAAATGCAAGAATCTGCCAGATCTTGATATGTTTACAGTAGAGCTTTTAAGAGTTCCTCTCCCGAAAGATTCCGATAGTTTACAGCTGTACTAAACCTATATCTTCTGTCTTTCCATTCATTCCGGACAGTCAAAACATCAAAATTGGTTCCGTAGTACAATATTCAAACTTGCAAGTTGATCATCTAGAAGTTACCGCTTAGGTGAGTTAAAACTTCAAAAAATTTTGACTGCATTATCTAAACAATTTATTGCTTTCAATCGCCGTACTACAGCCTAAAACAGGGCAAAAAAATTATAACTTTTTTTAGTTTTCAAAACAAAAAATTAGGTTTGAAAAGTACCAAACTTTTGATTTACTTATTTTAATTGAAAGATTAATCATTGTAAAAGTTAAAAAAAGCTTCTAGTGCTCAAAATTAAATGTTTTTTACAGCTTCTTTAAGAAAATAAATTAAAACAATTAAGAAAACTTTGTCCCTGTCTATTTATACAACTGTTTGAGAAGAAGAAAAGTAAATAAAATAGGGTTAAAAAGAGATACTTTTAACCTGCTACTTTACTGAAGGTGATACCCATGAGATTCTTATTAAGACTGAAATAAAAATAATCACCGTTTTTGTTACTTTCATCTCCAGTTAATTTTGTTTTTATGGAATTTAAAAGACACAGCAACTCTCATTTAAATAAAAGTCATAAAAAAAGTTCGTACCGGTATAATAAAAAGTTAAAGATAAGCAAAATTTCTGTGACTTTGACTTTTAAAGAGCAATATGTAAAACCTATACCAAATATTATAAAATTTTTTTTTACTGTAGCAAATACTGATAAAACAGCTGTTGTAGACAGGTATAAAGCGATCAATTCAATATTTTCAAATTTTGTTAGAGAATTAACTATAGCACAAAACTTGTACAGACGAGCGATTGGGTTCAGATTAAGTCAGCTGAGAGCGCAACTACAATTACCAATATTATCAAAAGCAAAAAAAAAATTTTTTGCTCTTTACAAAACAATAGCTCGCGTTAAAAATGTCTTAAACTTAAGTCCAAAAATTATCAAGAAAAGGACAATTTTTTTTTGGCTTCTTAGGCTACACCGTTAAACACCAAATTTTCCGTGCATAATCGCAGAACGCAACAGCTGATTGAAATATGTCGTCTTTTAACTTCGAAAGTTTTAAACGTCAAACATCAGATTTGTTCGACAATAATTACAATAAATATATCAGAAAATAGCCGAAAACAGTAGGCACTTTAACTATTGACTTACACAAAAAAAGCATTCTCTTGCGTTTTACAAGAACAAAATTCTACGCAGACAACTGCACAGGAAGCTTTTAATAGGTTTGCTGTCTATTCTGATTATGATACCAACTCTTCAAGAATTATCTATTCACTGATCGCTACATGAAATCTCTTCTGCATATAAAATATAACATAACACATAACGCCAAACAAAAAATGTAGAAAAGAAGGAAACAATAAAAATAAAAAATTCCTAACAAGAGAAAGTACAAAACTGTTAGCAAAGATAAAACCGAAAATTATGAAAAATAACAATTTCTCTGTCTATTAGCCTATTCATTTTTATTCTGGACGAGAAACGACAGTTCATTTAATCCAGACCTAAATTACGCCTTTTTATTTTTATTACAATTCTATATCAGGAGTATACCATAATAAAAAAGCTTCGAAGAGTTTTTTAAAAACCTGCTAAAAATAGAGGTCGCTTGCTGAGTCTTGAGTAGTTCCAAGTTTGGAGTTGTTTATTTTTCTCTTTAAAATGCTCCTGAAAACGCTTTATGACTGAA
This sequence comes from Enterobius vermicularis, assembly GCA_900576705.1. Taxonomy (NCBI): domain Eukaryota; kingdom Metazoa; phylum Nematoda; class Chromadorea; order Rhabditida; family Oxyuridae; genus Enterobius; species Enterobius vermicularis. The sequence goes on from UXUI01007598.1 coordinate 10,106, forward strand.
CAGTGACGTCAAAAATGCCCAACTGCATAACGTCGGCAATTATTTCGGCATCGCTTAGGAAATCTCCATACATGCATTGTATCCAAAATATTAAACAAAAGTAATCCTAGCTTTTCACGTTTCGCGTAAGAGGGGAAATACAAACCTGGAAGATAGTTCCTGGAGAATAAAATAAAGCTTTTTTAATTCTTTTCATGCTCAGATAATGGCCAAGAAGAATATGTAGGACCAGTATCAGCAATTTTGAAAGAACCTTTCAGTACCTAACTCTGCAAATGAAACCTTTGCGGAAATTTGTTGACCAAATGTAAAACTGGCTTTTAGAAGTTTTATCTTGATGAACTAAAAATATAACAGATTTGAAAGCTTATTCTTTACTTGCACAATTAATACCTTAAAGTGTCATCCGAAAAATAGAGCAACAATGTACTACAGCGTTATTGTGCTTTTCATCACTTAAACAGAAATGATAGATTTTTCAAAAAATTTTCCTGCGAAATGACTTAAATAAAGAAATTTAAAAAGATCTGATTTCACAGTCAGACTGTCCGTACAGTTGCTTCTAATCATAGCAATACCTTCTCACATGAGACGATGTGCTGGAACTGGCACTGCGCGATTGACTGATATCGACCGTGATAATATGAGAGATGAGTTTCGCGCAAACTACCCAGTACTTTTTCCTCTGCGACTTATAGGACAACTTCAGCTGACCCTTCCTTCCATCTCACTGCTATGCTTAAAACAGCTACATTGAGTTCCCAAGTGAATTGACGCATCTTAATTGAGGTATGATAGACCAGCTATCCCGCCAGACAGCGAGGCCTCCCAAATATTCACGATTTCCCGACGCCCCGCAATTCTTATCGGCTTGCAGAACACACCGCTCAAACTACTCCCGGACGACATGATCTAGGAGCAGCGCTCCGACCGAAGTCTGAGCTTATTTTGTATGAAGCCATCGTTTTACCGTACCGGGCATGTTAGGAAAATAGTGTGAGCAACGAAGGCTGGGTCTCGGCTACCATCTCAGAGCCTCTGCAAATGCTGAATAAAACGTTCTAATGAAGCCACCTATAAAAAAATTATATTAATTAATAATCTTTTTGTAGCAACGTTGACTTGAGTCTTCCAACATTATGGTTTCCTCGTATGTTCTCACTTCACTGCCACCCGGGTCTTTGTTTCCAATAGTTTATTACTTCAAATAGCACAATATACAACCTCAAACGTGGGTAGTTAAACCTTTGTAAAAATGCAAGCGCAAGCTTGATATACATGGTTAATAAATGAAGCAGTTACCACGATTTTAAGTAAAAAGTGATGAAGTAATAATAACAAATAATTTTGATCCCTCCTATCACTTGCTTCAACATCCTTTTATATAACTCCTGGATCGTGCGGGTTTTTGTCGGGGTCACAATTCCCCCTTCCAGCTTCTAAAGTTTTGTGTTCGTTATACATGCTTCACTGAGTTATTTATCATTAGTTTTTGGATAATTCCCTCGTGTCCTAAAGGCACTATCTTTTCAGGTTTTGATCCGGTGTAAGGGGTAACTAATGGGCATCACCGGTAATCAGCAAATTATGTAAGTTTGGTATTTTCGAAACCAAACTAAAGTCACTGTGGGCGCAAGCCCTGCCTCATCCATGATGAGGTGTTGCAACGACTCGGTATCAAATTCGTCTTCCCAAGTTGCAGTAGTGTTTTTATCGTAGGCATGGTGCCGAAAATAACTTTTGTTCTTCTTAAATTGAGACAAATTTTTATGCTTTAATTTCTTGATATAGGTTCCCGTCGTTGCTTAAGCGTTTTTCAACATATTGTTCCATAAATCGTTTATCTTCTGTGAATTCAGGTTCTTTCAAATACTGATTGAAAACTTCTGGGATCCCTACTGTTTTCCATAAACCTGCATCTTCGGCATTGGTTACGATTTCGTCAGTAGAAGACTGTAAAAATATAATTTCTCCCAGCTTTGTATTAGTACACTCGAGGACATTTTCAGCTATTTCTTGAGTAGCTAAGTTAGTAGGGGCCGTGACTATGATTATGTTGGTGACATTTTGAATTAGATTTAAAATATAAATTGTTAATACCTGTGTTTTCCCGGTTCCAGCCGGAGCATGGACCGCTAAAATGTCGGTTTCTGACTTTGGAAGTTCTAAGATAACGGTAGATTGGGCGTTAGTTAATTCAATGAATTTTCCGTTTAAAGTAGCTTTTACCCGCCCTGCTACTTCTATGTCGGGATCCATCTCAGATTCTCTGCTGAGTCGCATTAATTTTTCTAAGATTCTTCTCTGCCTATTCTCTTAGTAAGTTAGAATCCTACATAAATTATGATTAATAAATTCTCTAATTATTGTTTCATACTCAGTTTTATCTATTTCTGGATACAGAATTAGACCGCTGAATGAACTATGGTACATTAGATTTAGAGCCTTCTGAAAGGCTACCTCCACTCGGTCATGGTTCATTTGTTCTTCTAAAATCATATCATCGTTATTTTGTACAAGTAGCCTTACCACCTCCATTTTTATTCCGCTTCTGTATAATCTCGCGCTTGTCTTCATGACTTATGATTTTTTTTTTTTTGAGCGATAAACGCTTTTTCATCATTTTGATATGAGTCACGATAGGGAATGAGGAAGGGTAGTTTGGCTTGGTATTTATTCGTGATGTCCTTCGTTATTTGTGCTTTAGCTTTTTGTGGTCGAGCTCGACTTGACTACAATATAAACTTTACATGTTCTAAAGCGAAAATTGCTGATGAGTTTAGTAAGGTTTCATAGTCTTGACGTTGTTCGCTGTCAGTAACTTTCAGAGTGTGAAGCATATGAGGAATATTACCATTGGTAGTCTCGTATTTGGGATCCCGAATCTTCGTAATCCAATAACGGTTGTTGCCTAATTGGTACCCTCCCCTTTCAATCCTTTCAAATGCTTCCGGCAGGTAATACCTTAATTTTCTATTCTGAAATAGTACTTCATACTCTAGTTTACCTGCCGGAAATCTTATCAACTCGCGCGCTTGCTAATTCTCCTCTTTGTGGGGAGTTCCTTAGCGCGATTCTATCTTCATACAGTCGCTCATATCCTAACAATCGTGGAGCTGAGACAGATGCCAAGAACGGATTTGTCTTAATGTAGTGAATCACCGCGACGGTTTTACAGGTTTTTGCCTTTCGTAATATTTTTCCTTCTGTCATTTACGTAGGGGCGCGCAACATTCCTTGGAAGACATAATCTTTTATAGACACAAGTCTGGTTAAAGGTACTTTTTAAATATCTGAGCCTGTGCGCGCAATCTCATATAAAGTAACCTGTACCAAATCTGTAGGTGAAACGGTCTCGCTTACCTTCATTTGCAGGAGTAGCGGTCCTTCATTCCCTAAATCTTTATTTGTCTCATTATTTAATTCTAGGACTAAAGTCGCGTATTTTTTTGCGATTTGGCCTACCATATAACTGGCCGGGGCCGAAAGGATCTTCTGATTGACCCACGAAACGGTTCTTCGCCCGTTCATAGCACGTTGCATTCTGAAAGGCATGTAAATATTTGAGGTCTGTGGGGTCGTAGTTTTCATTCCACTGATGGATGAAAGTCAATACAAGTTGCATGGTGCCAAGGATCACTTTAGGTTCGTGTATACTTAGTAATAGTTGACAGGTTTGGGATTCTTGATATGTTTTTCCATCATGTGGCAATCTCTTTTCTATGTACCTTGATGCGAATTTTGGCAAAGCCTGTGGACGTCCTTTTGTTTGAAAATATTGTAAGGTTTCTGGAAGATGGTACTCTGTCCAAAGGTCTTCTTTCGATCTCTCATAAGTCTTTTCGGTAGATGGGGCTTGTAAGAACAAAATGTTTCCCTGTGGCACGTGTTGAGTTAGTTTAGGCATTCTCTTAGCTATGCTTTGGGTAGCCAAGTTGCTAGGCGCTGTAATTAAAATAATGCCAAACTTCTGATTTAATAATTCACAAACACATATAGCCATAACGTGTGTTTTTCCCGTGCCAGCTGGGGCTTGGGAAAATAGGGTAAAGTCCTTTCCCAGCAAGAAAGCTTCTGCGAATTGTTTTTGGTGATCGTTGAGTGTTTCTAGCCGCCTTTGAGCCATTTCGCTAATTGGGTCCAGGTTGTCTATATTGGACGGACCTCTTGAGTCACATGGAAAACCTAAGAGGCGTTTTAGAATTTCTGTTCTGACGTCTTTACTTTCAAATGAGTTGTCTAACACGTTTGATATGGCGTACATTTTGTATCGATCTTTGACGATGGGTTGAGTTATTGTGTCGGGGCTTGGATAAATTTCCAGCTCCATCTGCATGTTCGTCGGATTACGAAATAATTCTGGTACATGACACAATCCGAGGTTTACTTCTTCAGCGGTCATGACGGTTTTTACTCAGATATCCTTTAACTCTTAAATTTCAATTTCCGTAATGGAGGTCGTCATGCCGCTGCGATGTATTCTCGTGCCATAATGGGGAAGTTTTATTCGCAATTTCGTATTTGGGGCCCAAGTTTTGATATATCTCGCAAATCTCTGTTTAGCATGCTCATCTTTACCATACCGAATAATAAGCTGAAGTTCTACTTTTCTATCTTTGGGTGGAGTAAGACAAACTTTGCAATTAATGAATGTTGGTTTTACTGCCGTATTGTATAAGGATGCTTTTACTCGGTCTTTGGCACATTCGGCTGAAATATACATTAATAATCCCCATTTCCTTAATTCATCTCTTCTCATCTTTGGGGTAGTCATTTCCCTGTTAGAGAAGAACAGTCCATTGCTTTTAATAATGGTATCCGCATAAGCTCTGATACATAATGCTGTGATTCTTCCCTTTTTGACTGTATTGCCAACTGGTACCATTTCTTCGTATGCCTTTGGTAGAACATGGCGATATAATTTTGATGATAAAATATTTGATATTCATAATCATCCACTGGTGGTTCAGCTACGAGTGTGTCGACAAGTTTTCTTTCTTTTGATGGGCGTGATGCAAAGAAAACTTCTTGGTTTGACATGTCTTGAGCTCCTTGTAAGCCTTCGGTACTAATTTAAACAGTGTACTGATCATGTGGGGCGGCTACTTGGATGAAAGCAGGTTTTGTTGTTCTCGGTTGTTTGTGAGTTTGAATAAATTTGGTTGCTACAAATTTAGCTCTCATCCATCCCTTGATAATAGGAAGTTAAGTACAAAAATTCTTTGTTACAACAGCGATCATAAGAGGAATTCTTGTATTAATCGCAATGCGCATCTACATAAAATTGTTTACTAGAGGTATAACTAATGCTGAGCGCCGAAAATACAGTCGGACGACATAATACAGAAGGAACCCAGACGTTACACAGTTCCGTCCGGATGACCTTTATACTGGATATGTCATGATATTCACGACACAATGTCCTGGAACAGTACGTTGATCGGAACGTATTTTGAACGAATGGACGTTCCGATTTTACTCCGCAATGGAACATTTAAGATTCTCAATACATATCTCGCTAAATGTTTTAGTTTTATTAGCCATGACGAGAAATCAAAAATATCATTTTATGAGAAAAGATCATCTCCATTTGGTTCATTGCTTTTTAATTCTAAATTATTTAGAATTAGAAGATTTTCCTTGGAATTCTCAACTTCTATGTCTAGATATTGTTGGTTTGGCCACTCACTCTGATTTAAAGGTAACCAGTGTGGACCGTTCCACCATAACTTATTATTCTTAAAGTCATTTATTGCTGATTGCCTCATTGCTATATCTGCTGGATTATCACTGGTACTAACATAAGTTAAATTAAAATCTTTACAATCTCTTATTTCTTTGGCTCGATTGTTGATAAAGGTGGGTAGTAATTTGTTTGACTTAACCCAACTGAATGCACATTTAAAATTGCTCCACACGTTAATACCACTAAAAGGTAATTTCAAATGTTTTATTATACATTTAGTTAGTCGTACTTCTGTTAGTAAGGCGATTGACTCTAGACGTGGAATAGTCATTCCCTTAACTGGACAAAGTCTGTCTTCACTAAAGATAAGATAAGAGTCCGATTCTTTGGCCATTCAGGTAAGTTTTTGGCTTAACACTTCTCGCTACTAAAATTATGCTAAGCATGCATGCAGTGCTTATGGCTAGCTGCAGTAGTGTTAAAATAATAAATAAATAGGAGAGTTTGTTTGGAAAAACCCTCCTATTTACATATTACTATTATTGGAAGTTTCCTTGACCATTCGTGAGTGAAGACAAATTGTGATTCGAGAAAATGAATGTGAAATAACCAGCATTTGTTATTAATGCAAATGTTATGCGAAAGTGCGTACCTAGAAATGATGGTAACTGCCAACTTGCCTTGGCGCTGTTTTTGCTCTTGGTTAACTCGGCGCTTGTTTGCTTTTGGGTTGAGGGACGTGAGAAGCACTTAAACTCCAAGTTTGAAAAAGTCCTCCTAGTTTCAAAAAAAAAAAAAAATCTTTGAAACCTCCAGGCTTTGACATAGCTGCGCTGGTCATAGCTAAATCTTAGCACTTTCCATAAACCATACCCAGATCATTGTTGCAGTTTTGCTATGCGTAAGCTGCATTGCTGGCCATCGTTTGCTGCTTAAACAGGGCTTTTTTACGTCTCACTTTTCTCTCTCGCGTTTTTGTTTTCTTACACTTGCCTACACCTGACTCTTCGGCAAAACATTGTCACAAGAAATTTCAATCGGAGAATCATGATATAAAACACAGCAGGTCACAGGTATACGGATTAGGTAGCAGATTGGAAGCCGCATGTATCTCAGCTTATAAACGGCTTTTTTCGACTCAATCGACTGTCTTCAAAAAATTAAACTAGCACAACCTAGCGCTCGAATAATACTGCGTGATCGTTTTTTTAATCGAATGAAACATTTTTGGGTAAGGAAGTTGGTCACAAATCCGAATGTATTGCTGCTGAGATATCCCCCCTCCCGTCCCATTACATTAAAACAACAGTTCTCAAGAGTTTAGTAGAACAGACTTAACAGATAATAATTGAGTGAGAATTGTGTGAGGAAGGTAATGATTTCCACTCACACAGGGTGTAGTAAATAAAAGAATTTTTATTCTATGTGTATAACAAGAATTGATGTAAAAAAATTGCAAAGTGGACGAGTCACGTATTAACAGGAGATAAATAAGCGTAACAACTATCACAGGAAAACAAACAACAAAGAAACTGTGAACAACTGAGTGAAATTAAGTGTTGAAATGCAAAATAAAAGTGATAATAAGTTCATTGTTCTTGCTCGAAAAAGTCACTCCTACCTACCAAAACCTTTAACAGACACGTGAAACGCAAGCTAAACAATCAGCTCAGAAGGTGGACCACTCCAAACTACTTTCCCAGCCTCCATCTTAATGACGAGATCATACATTTCAATGCCCTGCAAACGATGGGTCAAGGCTATGACGGTTGAGGAAGGTAGCACGGCGCGAACCACAGCATTCATAATTTTGTGTGTTTCCAAATCCATATGAGCAGTAGCCTCATCAAAAAGAATAACCTAAACAGCTAATCACTTCAGAATTCTAAAAATACTGTACTATTCATAAACTTGCTCCTCACACACCAGCTGTTATTTGTGAAATGGCAGATGTTACAGAAAATTCAGAGCGAAACGGATTTGGAGCGCTGCGAATTTATAAGCAAATAATGAAAGCACCTTTGGGTGTGAAAGAAGAATACGGCAAATTGAAATCATTTGTCTTTCTCCAAACGACAAATTGCCACCACCTTCGCTAATATCTGCATCAAAACCACCAAGTCTTCTTATGAGCTCTTCTGCAGAAACAAAATCTCATAATTTATGAAGCAGGTGGGACTGATAAAAAATGCATTTGATGACGCTGTAAACTTACGAAATTCCTCGAGCCTCATAACTTTATCCAATTGTGACCCACAGGAAGGGTCTCCTAAGGTAAGGTTTTCTAAAAGTGTGCCAGCAAACACGAAAGGGGACTGCGTAACAATGCCAAAAATAGAACGCAAAGAGTGGAGTTCAACGTCGTAAACGTCAACACCGTCAAGGAAGATCTTCCCAGACCCTGCAGATATCGAAGTAATACTGAAGCAGAGTCCAAAGTCAGTCACTTATAAGTCAAGGTGTTCAGAAGCAAGCAACCGCAATTCGGGCTTCAGTGAGTAAACGGATGTTCATGTGGTTTATAACCGCCAGTTTTCATAAATTTGACGACTGTACTGAACTTATAAGAAACTGTACCGATTTCGTAAGCCCGTAACAATACATGAAGCAGACTGCTTTTTCCAGAGCCAGTTCGGCCAATAATAGCAACCCTCATACCAGGTTCAATACAGAAAGATACATTTTCAAGAGCCAAAGGAAGATTAGTTCTATATCGTAAATTGACACCAACAAATTCGATGCGGCCTTTGATCTTTTCTTTCACCAACTAAATAACGGAATTATATAGAACAGGAAATAGAATATCAGCATTAGAAAAATAAAATCATCTTAGCTTGAAAAACAAGATAAACTTCCAAAAACCTTACTAGAGCAGAGCCATAATTACTTTCCAACAGCGCGTTTGTAGCATAGTCGTCAATCCTTTCAACAGAAATAAGCTCTTTTTCAGTCTCCACGAAACAGTTAAGCAGAATACTGATTTGGGTTGATACCGACAATGCATAACTTATTGCCAAACCAGCCATACCTTTGAAAAATTTATGCAAAAAAATATCTATTAAGAAAAGCTATTTTAAATTACAGTCAAGACATGAAGAAATATTTGTAGACTTAAAGGAAACTAGTAAGCCTGTTTTACCAGGATCAATAAAACCAAACTGTCGCTGCAACAAAGCTGCAATAACGACCGACGAGAGGATGGAAACACCAAACAATTGAAGCCTTATAGAAAGCCACTGAGTAGTTGCCAAAGCCGAGTACTGCGCTCGAATAATATCCGTCAACTTCCTCCGCAGGTCAATCATAAAGCTAAATAATCACGTTCGCGCGCACCAAAAAAGCAAATTAAAAAAGGAATGCTTCCTGCTTCTGTAAACAAAGGATTCCAGCAATCTAAAGTAAGAAATGAAAAGTAAATAAAGAAGTACGGGATACCGTTCTGTATGACGATAAGCCCTTATTGTGCTCAAGCCAGATATGGTATCAGTTAAGTGGCTGTAGTAAGGTGAAAGGCTCACCGACGTCAGCCGCTTAATGTCACAAGTCGTAAATCGATAATACCGCTAAAAGTAAAACGAGTATATGGAACCCGTGTCGTTTCTTTACACAGAGAAGCCGCTTATTTCAATAGCCTATGTTGCAAATCAAAAAAAAAAAGATAGTGAACCTGTACGGCGTAGTATATGACGAATAAAATGACAATTAAAGGGGCAAGCAATGGCAACGCCAGTAGAGCAATCACGATGGAGCCAGAAAGGTTAAACAAAGAAGCAAGAAATATATTAAACGTAAATGGCAAAGAATCATCTACAAGATAAACATCTGCGCAAAGTCGATTGATAACCCGACCGGCAGGGGTACTTTCCCACCATGGAATTGCAGCCTGTAAAAAAACGGTAAAAGTTAAAATGTTAGTTTTCAGAAATGAGGCAATTCCTATCTTTTTTAAACTGTAAACTAAGAGAAAATCGCCATAACTTAGGTATAACATTGCTCTTTTAGAAAAGCTTAGCTAGATAAAGTTAGCAAAAAATTTGAAGATACATTAAGCATTCGTTCCAGTAGCCTATTGTGCAGATTTCGAGCAGCCCGAATACCACCTGATGCGAACAGGAATGCACGGATAAGAGTAAAGACTGTATTGACAAGAGCAATCGAAGAATACACAGTTAAATAAAACTTCATCGTTTCCCATTCAGCATCGACAACAGACCAAGATGTATTTTTATTCAACGAAGAGCTTAACTTTATATTAGATGACGAACAAAACGAAATGAACCATTTTGCAATAAAGCAAATAGATGAAGTCTAAATACAATTCTATCGATGTAGAGTGTGCTTTCCGTCGTGAGCAGTTAGACAGCAAGCTAGAGTTTACAATCACAATTTGATTTTAAGGGAACTAAATGTTACCCGTATTCTAAGGGAATTAGGTTGCTTGTTCCGGATGATGTCTCGTTAGAACGACTCGTAGACAATGAACCGTTAGATGGAAATGCAGCCACCCACTTAGTCAGCCACCAGTCAGAAGCATTCTTTGAGAACTGCATCGCAAACAGTGAGGCGACAATACTTATGGACATTACGGTTCCTGCAGCACGGCCGTAGCTTTTATACACGCTAAGCCGCACCTTCCCCTGCTACAAGGAAAAAAAGAATACTATTAGTCTGAAAACTTGAAGCCCCATCAAAAAGCTCGTTTCAACCTGTTTTTCCTCCGGTAATACATCCATTTGCTCAAAGGTGTCAAATTCCTTATCCTCTTCTGATTCATTCTCACCAGTACCCTTTACTGCTCCCTCTGATTCCAGTACAATTGATGGGGGTCCTTAACATCAAAGTTTCAATAGAAAACCAACTGCATAAAGCTAGCAGCGGCGGTACATAAACAACCAATTAAAAAAATAGTAACAAAAATTACCTTGCCTCAGAACACTGCCAGTCGAGTTCAAAACTAAGACTTCATCAGCATCTTCTAAAAACTCAGTTCGATGCGTTGCCACAATAACCAGTTTACCACGACCTCTAAGTCTCTTCACAACAGCCTCATCCCAAACAAATCGGCCAACTTTAGAATCCAGTGAGGCAAATGGATCGTCGAGTAAATAAATCCCTTTATTCTGAAAACACACTACCGGTATAAATATAACCATAAATGGCTAAAAAAATAAGCACAAAAATTACATACATATATATACCGCCCAGCCCACAAAAAAGTGTGTCAGTCCGCACAATTTTTTTAGTGAACTTTTCAGATTTTTTCTCAAATTTTGCTCATTTTTACGAGTTAGTGTCCTACCGCAAATAGTGACAGCAAAGTGAGACCGTTCTGACTCGCCGAAAAAATTTAGTATTTGACAAACATGGCCACATTTAGAGATTTGCTGTTTCTTGCATTCAAAACAAATTTTTAATATTTTTATTCTTGAAAAAAATATCTGCCAAAAGCCGAAGAACTGAAGAAGATGGTGAGATGGGTGAAATACCAAGTCATGTAAAAAGTTAGATTAAAAAAAAAGATTAAAAAGTCATTTCTAATGAATAAAGTCCTAAACTTCCTCAAAAAAATCTTTTTGAAAACCTATTTTTTGTATACTGTGTTGAACTGCAAGATCGGTTTTTTATCGCATAACGAGGTACAGTTTGATTAGTGAGACAGATTTGCAAAAAAACCTTATTTGACGAAACACTGTGGTGCTTTTGCAAATGACAGTATTCCTTTTTTAACCAAAAAACTGTTATATTGAAATACGCTTCATTTCGGCTAATTCAGTAATGAGTAATTGCTCAAGAATTTGCTCTTCTTGAATAACCTAAAAAACTTTACTTGAAAAAGATTGCTTTAATGATTATATTTATTAAATTATGCGGTACTAAAAAATCCTTCTCGTCCCTATACACTTTTGCAGATATAAAAACTACTGATATTCCTGTCAGATAGTCCAGTGTCCACCTTTTAAGATCATTCGCATCTAAGATTGGGTTTAAAAAGACATTTGCGGACTGGTTCTTGCTGCTCCTCTTTTCAATGTGCCTCCTATGCCACTGCGGAGGCTTCTCTTGAATAATACAGCAAAGGACTGGTATTTTCCAAAGCCTGTAGGGTAAAAAACAAGTTTGAAATTTCTAAGTTATGTGCTGTAATACGGCTTCGTTGAAAAAGTACGTGATTTTTCACAAAATAGATATCCGTTTTGAAAAGCTCAAAATTATAAGTCTCTGAAGGCGGCCATTTTTGGCAGAAAAATGAGTTTTTTGCTACTTTAAAACAGTTTAACTTTGCTGCCACAGAACTATTTAAGATACTCCCATTCAATTATTTAACCTGGTACCAATTTTCACAGTATGGCGAAAAAATTGGGAGATCGACTAAAAGTCAGCGATATGATGGAAGATGGCTCATATATATATAAAAGCTGATCAGTAAAACTACTAAAATGCCTGTCAATAAAGCGCTCATTATGCACTCTTCTACACGGAAACGTCAAAAACGCCTAAAGCACTATTTCAGAAATGTAAAAAACTGTGTAAAGACTTTAAGCACTGGGGAACCCAAAGACGTTTAAAGCAACTACTGTTAATAACCGAAGAAATGAAGAAAAATCCAATATTCAAAAATTTGAATTCTGCTACCTGGTAGAGGGCCCTGGCAAGCGCTACGCGTGCCCTTTGCCCACCGCTCAACATACAACCTCCATCGCCAATTTGATATTCGTCATACCCTGGCATATTCTGTGAAAAATATTTGTGACTCACTCGTAGACTTCAATCTTCTTTTTACTTTGTAGGACAAATAATAATATCAAATTACGAACCAACCGATATATCTTGTTTTAGAGCAGTAACAGCGATAACCTCCTGATAACGACTACTGTCAAATTCAGTTCCGTCTACGATGTTAGCCTTCAGAGTACCACGTCGCAGCCAGCAATCTTGGGAAACATAAGCAAATCCATCTCTCAATGTCTCCTGCCTAAGTCCAGGATAGAGCAGAAAAAAAACTAAACTGTGTGTTTAACTGAGCTCACACTCATAAAACACACACAGTTACTCGCTTCGTTAAAGCTTAAAGCAGAGAAGGTAAAAGTTGCGACCTTTCCCCAGAAATTTATGAAAATGTAAAATCTTTTATTCAAAAAGAAACCTTTACCTGATCCTAATGCATCTGCTGTTAACCTCATTTTCTCCAAGTATTCCTAACAGAAAAGTAGATTTCCCACACCCCGTGGGGCCAACCAAAGCTAAGATACTGCCCTAAAGAATCTGACTGATAAATGAAGGCTACAATAGAATACGACTGTAAGCAGCCCCTAATAACTGCTGACAGAAAGAAAGCCAAATCGTGAAACTAATCAAGAAAAAGTACAGAACAAAACTTATAAAGTAATGCATAAACACAAGCCGCTACATACCATGTTGCACCGTAAGGTGACGTTTTTTACTGACGTGCTATCAGACCAGGAGAAAGTTGCACAATCGACCTGAAGAGGTTGTCGTGGATCTGTAATTTTAAGAGTTAGTGAGTAAGCCAAGATAATTCTCCTAGATCGGAGAAAAACTTCTTACTTCCAATACCTGGCGTGAAAAAACAAGAGTTCAAACCTACTATGCAAAGAAGTTGGGTACGACTAACCTGTTGTGAGCGCATAAAGAGAGACAAAATCCATATTATCCAAAGCAAAAAAAGCCCCAATCCTTTTGACAGAGACTATCGCTTCCACTAAACTGCTAAGCACCCAAGGAAATGCGTTCAAAGGTACTATGAGAATGTTGACCAAAGACAATGAAGTGAAAACCTAAACATAATATGAACAAAAAAATGGCAATTAATCCTCTGTTATTACCATGTAATCTATGGATAAAATTCCCTTTCCCATTAACATATACTAGAAAGAAACGTAAAAAATATAGCAGTGAGAGCCATCTGAAAATTATTTAATATATACAAAAACCTTTGCTGCACTTAATTTCTCATGTAACAGCAGCGTATACGTGCAGAATATTGCAACTGTTATTAAAATAGGAGCAGATGCCCACAAATACACACACACAGCATCTAAATATTTCCGAATGCGCAAATAATGAAGCTCCTTCTCTCGTAAATAATTAATTCTTTTGTGCACCACATTCTCCCAATTGGATAACTTCACAGCTCGAATACTACGCACAGTTTCGCTGACCAACTGAATAGGAAGAAATGATAAGCAAAAAAAATATAAATTATTTCAAAAAACTAGCAGAAAAATTTGTAATTAACAACAGATGAAAAAACCAACCTTTGCACGCTCATCTTTATACTGCATCATTTTAGTTGACATCCGGCCAATTTTAGAAGTTAACCATTTATTCAACGGAACAAGTACTAAAGCACTGACAAGTCCAGAAAGAAACGCTAAGCCAACCTGAAGACGCAAAACAAAGTAGCGAAGTACAATAAGTCAAAGCAATTTCTATTTATCATTTGTTTTAGAAAATAAAGAGATATTCAAATAAAAACAGATTTCTGCCAGTTGCTTATCTTACCTCTTGATACAAAAGCAAAAGTGCTATAGCCAGCTGCAGAGGCATACTCCAAAATGCATGAAATGAGCTAAAAAACAAAACAATCCTATCTACATCGCTGCTCATGAAGTTCAATATTTGGCCAGATGAGAATTTTGATAGTGTAGACAGTCGTACGTGAAGCAACTAAATTATAAATTAGATCTTTAAGCGTGAGCTGCACAGCAAAAAAACGTTACAATACGTAGGTTTTTTTGAAAGGTTCTAACTTTTACCTTATCATAAATTGTAGTAGATAAAACAGATTTTATTTTCATAGTCATCTTCCCAATGTAGTAACTGAAAT
>UXUI01007599.1:17622-34379 GCA_900576705.1 Enterobius vermicularis
AACGATGTTTTCGCATTGACAGTGTAATCTTCTTTTGTGAAATTTTGGAACATTTTAAGGTTGCAGAAATGCGCTTTGAGACATGCAAATTTAGAGGAAGTACCATTGAAATTTATAAAACAATATTTGCACTTGAAAATAGATATGTGAATCAACTGTCAAATGAAAGCTCACAATTGGTGATGAGGTGTTGTAGTCAGCAGAACGACCGTCATGAAGTGTAAATGTTTGGAAGATTCTGTTCCAGTGCTTAGTGGATTCTGCAGCAGTAATTTTTCAGAAAAGGAAAGAAACAGTTGAATAAATAGACTGTTTTTCAGAAAGTTTATCCAAACTCTGTATCCGTAAATTATATTTTACTAGTCGCAGCCAACTTTCTTTGTGATAATTGTTTTGACTAGAAATGGAAAGTGTGGTTGATTTTGCTTTTTTGAGAAGCTTAGATGGAGATAATTGAATGTTGCACAGTTATGCTGGCTGTATAAATTTTGCTCTCTTTTTTTTCGACTTTTTACCAATGACTGATCTGAGGATTTTGACGGCTACAGTGATGATGCATTGGAAAGCACTATGATTTACTTCTATTTTTTATGTTAATCTTGGTTTATTAAGTGAAATTAATGTTTCCAGCGACTAATTTACCCCATTTTTAATACTATCGCTTTGAAGACCTGGGTAATACCAAGCGGTGGATGAGATGATAATGATGATTAGTTTGACAAATTAAACAAATTGAACGATGTATTAATTTCCAGTGGATAAAAATGGCTGTCTGCATTGAGTGAGCAATAATTGAGAAGTTGTTTTTGGTTGATTATTGTAGCTTAAATTGCAGAAGAACTCTGTGGTGGCGGTGATGGTAGTTGTTTCATCTCTCCCTTCATACCTTTTCTTAACTCACTGGTGTCTGGTTGTTTCCATGGTGATCTATAAATGCGCTAAATGTTTGTGCTACTTAATTGCAGGTTTGCATTAGGAGTGGCTTTACAGTTAGTGAAAGGGAACAACGTTTATTGCATCTTTCTCCATCACCGTCATCATCTGCTTTCCCAATTTAAAAAAAAAAAAATGCGCGTTTGGTTACTTTTTTCTTTGTTTTTGACGAGAAATAGGTTGCTTTTATAATAGCTTAAAACAGCTAATGCTGGTCATCAAAAATCTGAAATCAGCAGAGGAAGTATTTTATCATATTGTTTAACCATTTTTCGAAGTCGTTTTACTAGCTTTCAAACTGACTAATAAATTTTCTGCCTTATGTGATTTCAATTGTCAATTTATCGCTGCTAAATCTTTTTTTTTTTCTATTTTATTACACATTCCAACTTTAGAGGAGCTATTTCCAGTCTTCTCCTCTCATTATGGTTGTTAGGCCACCGGTTGAAAAATGGACTCGTGATGAACTTGAAGAACAGTACTGTAAATTGTTTCAAGTTAATTACTCGCTAAAAAATAAATATAATGAACAGGAAACTAAATTGAAACAGTCAGTTTTGGTTTCAAAATTTTTATTGGTTAATTACTGTAATAATACTAACAATAATGTTAATAAGAGTAATATTAATAATAGTAATAATGATAATGGTAATGGTGGCAATAATAATAGTAGTAATAATAATAATAGTAATAGTAACAGTAGCAGTAATAGTAACATGAACAGTAATAGTAATAGTAATAGTAATATTAATAGTAATAGTAATAACAGTAATGGTGATAGTGACAGTGGTAGTAATAGTGATAGTGACAGTAATAGCAATAGTAATAGGAATAGTAATTGTAATAGTAACATTAATAATAATAATCACAATAATAACAATAATGATAATAAAAATAATAAAAATAATAATATTAATAATAGTAATATGATTTTTCAATATATTTTTGACCATTTTTGGTGCAGCAGTTTTTGATCAGTTAACGATGAGGAAGGAAAAAATCACATTGAAAGAGTTGATTCATTGAATTTAGAAATTTATTTTATTAACAACATTTTATGCACATTCACTCAATTGCTTGAAGATCATTTAAATTAAATACTTTGGTGCGGTTTAGGCTTAATGCAAAGTTGCAACGATTTTCTAAATCATCAGATATCTCGGAAGATAACAGTTACTCAAAGAAGTACGAAGAGTTACAAAAGCAGAACCAACTTTTAAATCAGAAAGTAACAAAATAAATATCTTCCGTTTTGTTTCAAAGCCATGTATCTTTATTTTTTTCTATTGAAGGTTAATTACACTTTTCAAAACCCCTTTGCTGTTTTTATTCCCAAGAGTGACATTATAGTTACAACTTACAAAACAACAATTGATCAGCTATGTTAGGCCGACTTCACGACTTAGCCGCCGAAATTCACCTTATGTAAGTATTTCTTGGTTTTTTTTATTTTCTACGTTTTTTTAAAATTTTAATTAAATAATGTCTGTCAGTGAGCACTTAATTAAGCGTCGTAATGAGGCATGAAAGTGCGATTATTCACTATCTTAAAGAATTAGAGTCTTAACAGTTACGAAATTTTTGACAAAAATATTAGACTTTCTGCTAATATGCAAAAAACTTTAGTTTGTACAAAGCTCATCTTTAATGGCTCTTAAGAAAAATTTGGAATTGTTCAGAAAAGCAAAAGAAAATATGGAGGAACTGATTCAAATAAGTTGCTCTTCTGTTTAAAAATTAAAAGAGGCTTTTTTTTTAAGGTCACTAAGAGAAGTCTTTCACCAAACAGTGTGTCTTCAAATAAAAAGCAAAAAACAACCGAAGAAACAACCAGCGACAGTGGGAGGCGAAACCTGTCTCAGACGGACACAAGGTTAGCAGCTTTTCTGCGAATTCTGTAGGGGATTAGTTAAGAAAGTTCTTTCAATTGTTGGAACGGAGATGTTTCAAAAAACAGGTCATTCTGTTTAAATTTTTAAGGCCTTCAACATCGTCATCGTTAAGCCAAGAGAGAAGAATTGTGCATGAGAAGAGGCGAAAGGTACCTGAAGAAAAAACCAAGCAAAGGTAAAAATTTTCAAATGCAAGCTTGATTTCTTGACTTTCTGTAAAAATTTTTGCAATTTCCCATTTGAAATTCAAAAGAAACCCTACAAATCAACTTGATATTCAGCTTCATATGAAAGAAGTGGAAGACTGTTACTGAGGTGTGTAGTTGCGTATTTTCCTTCTTAATTTCTAGTGGCATAAGTCTACAAGAAAAAGTATCGCTAATAAAAATTAACAAACAGCTTTTGGAGAAGACGGACGAAGTAGCAACACTGAAGTGGAGACTTAAAAGTGTAAACGAAGTCAGCATTTTAAGATTAATTAGTAAATTTATTTGTTCATCTTCACTGCACGCAAAAAATATTTTCAGTACGACTTCTTAAATAGTCTAGTTTCGTGAAAAAAGTTTTTTTAGCAGCTGAATAAGTTAAAAGCTGAGCATGATACGATGGTTGAAGAATACGATGGCATTAACAAGCGATACAACGATAATCAGCAGGAACTGAAGAGTTTACAAATCAAAGTTAAAGAATTATCGACAAAAAGACCAGAAAGTCAAGTTGTGGAACGTGAAGAGACGGATCTCTTGCGCAAAGAGATTCAGACATTGAGAGAAGAAAACGAAAAATTAATTCAAAAGTAAATTTGATTTTATCGAGCTTCTTTCCAAAAGTACGGATCCAAATAAATGAAGCTTATCTCTGACAAGTCGGAGCAACTTTTTTACCAGACAGTAAGTGGCCCAAAAACTCAATTTACAGTTCTTTAACAGCAGAACCGTCGAATGATTCACAGAAAGAGCTGTTGAAACGAATTGCTGAACTCGAATCACATCTTGATGAAGCAAAGAGTCAACAAACGTTCCTGATGAATGAGTTGGAGCGGCACGTCGAACAGGCAGCAGCTGAAGCAAAAAAAGCTACTCATATTAAACCAAAACCGGAAAAAGAACCAGAAGAGAAGCCGATAGAGGTCAGCAACTTCTAAAATTAAATTTTCCACTACTAAAGGATCATTATATTTATAGTCAGTGCATCTATAAAACAAAAAATTATTTTTTCTAAACTTTTTATTATTGGAAGTAAGTGGTTTTTCAGGAAGCTTCAAAGGGCGTTGTCCTTGACGATGTTCGAAGTATCGTTGATTCTCATACTGCAAGTACTTTAATCACTGATGAAGTAATGCAGAACCTAAGCGAGGGTGATCAGATTGACAGGTAAATACAGAAAAAATATTTTTTTTTTTTTGGAATTGCTATTATTGGTTCAAAAGCACGCTTTTCAATTTTTTAATAATTATTAGTCGTGCTTTTATGTGGCAAATAGTGCTGCCAACTGAGACTGGTAGGGTTATAGAAGTAAGCTAACTTTTTTATTTAGGTGGAAAAAGATTTACATGGAAATCTATGCAGAATTGGAGAAAACGCGAAATATGCTTTTGGTACAACATAACATCAATCAGCAACACGTCGATGAAGTGGGTTAAATTTATGAGTTATATTTTTTTAAAGAACTTGAAGCCATCAGATTATGCTGCTGAAATTTTACTTTTTGTTTCAAATTACATTGAATTATAAAAACAGTTATATAAAAAGCTTTCTATTTAGATAAAACTCTTGAACACAAACTCCGAACACAACAAGGCTCTGTATGAGCAAAAGCTATCTGAAATGTCAGAAGAAATAGAACAGCAAAAAAACCAAATTCAAACTCTTGAAAGACAGTTGATGATGATCGCCCATACGGGACAAATGCCCTCCACTGTAATTCAGCTCGTAAGTTTTTGAAAATAAGATACGTAACAAATTTTAAAATCTTTATATCCAAATGACAAAAACAGTAGGCTGATATTTAATAGCAAAATAAATTTATCAGCCACGCTCTTTTTTCAGAAATATGACACAAATAGTGAAAGTAACGAAATGATTTTCAACCTGAAGAAGGTGATGGTGAATGAAGAGTGCTTAAAACACTTGGGAACGCTACAACCAAATTTGTTCTTCTCAATTGAATTTTTTGATTTCGAATTGCAAACTACTCCAACATTTTTTGGCCCAGAGTATTATATTATTTGTTTAGTAACATTGCCTTTACATTTTGTATTACTTGAAACATGGTTAAAAAATAATTATCAATCAATAATCTCTTAAGTATCTGCAAAATTCCGGCACATGATTAACTAAAAATTAACAATGAATTGCAGGAAGGAACTAAATTTTTCTACAATATACGATATTGTTGTTTCAAATCTATTTATTCATTATATACATACGGTAAACAGTTCCGCTTTGCTAAAAACTTATTTTAAACAGTGTTTCTCAAAGAAGGTGATGAAAAAGTTTTGAAAGGGATTGGGATTTTTTAGAATTAGAGAGGAGAAAAGCACTAAGGGGCACGAGGTAAAGTGATGTGCGACAAAGAACGACGGAAGAACCCGGATTGTGGCTTTCGTTTACTAAGCCTCAGAAATGGGAAAACCAACATAAGTCTGCAAGAAATGAGTTTTGAGTTAAAAAATAAACTCAAGCTTTGGACGATACAGTGAAAAACTTTTCAGAATGTTTCATGGTGCTCCTAAAGAGCTCAGGGAATATAGATATAAATCTGAAATAAGCAAGAGTGCTAAGATGGGCGTGGCTAGGCGATTAAGTGGTGGTGAAAAAAAGATTGATAAAGAACTTGAGAAGCACTGGATTAAATGCGATTGAAAAATTATGACTTAAAACTTTTATAAAAAATGATTTTTTCACTGATAATTATTTTTATAGAAAACAATGACCTTCAATTGTTTACTATTTGAATTGTTTTAGGATGGCATTCAAATCGAACTATACCACTCGCAAGGTGCCAACTATAGACTTTGTGCTATTGGTTCAATATCACTTTTACCCCTGCTCTCGCAGGAAGAAGGAACAAAATTGTCAGGAAGTTTAAAACTACTGTCACCTAACAACGGACAGATTTACGGAGCACTGTTATATGACATCTCAGTTAAAGATGACATTGTTAAGGCTTTAGCCTTGCAAAAAGTAAAAGTTGCAATTTTTGGTAAATTACTGAGTGAAAACTATACTGAAGCAATCGATTTTCAGAATCGCCTTGCAGCGTCGACACTTTTATCACTCAAGAACGACGGGAACGCTGAAAAAAATAACAGCACTTTAAATCCTCAATTAGTTGTTCAAATCCATCGGTGTAACAAGCTTAGCACGCTTACGAAAGGTTACTCGTAAATTAGAAATTTAATGACGTAATTAACCGCTTTTTTGCATACTCAATTCAAAGAAGAGTGGTTGTTGGGTTTCTTTGAATAGTTTCCCTTTTTACCGGAAGTAGCCGCTTAAAAGGATTTCTTCAGTTTAGGTGCTGCTCTTCAGGAGTCAATTTACTCTTTCCTTTAGTAGGCTCAAAATTCTATTGTCAGTGAGACCTGTGAAAAATATTATCCTTGCTAAGTGGGAATTACTAGGTCCAATGAACTTTATTTTTAAACCTCAAACTTGGGTAATTAAATCATAAGTATTATTAGACTAATTACATGAACAGTGGTTACATTTTAAAAGTTATTATACCGAGCAAATTGTACACAAAACGGAGATAAATTTACAAAGGATACAAGCAATGACACAACTAAGTTAGGCATATAATTATACGTATTTTTATTAGAAGTATAAAGAGAGACAGGAGTTTATAAGGAAAGAAGCAAGAATGATCCAACTCAAATTCAGGATTCTTTTGTATAGTATATTAAATGACCTCCAGTTATCGAGATTAAGACGACCTGATCCGGATAATCTTTTTGTCTGTTGGCAGTTTATGCCATAGTTAAAGGAATTTGTAACAGCTAATTGATTGTGCCTATGATTCCTTATGTGAAGAAATGATTAATCTTGAGGTCAGAGCTAAGGCCAATGTTGTCAAAGTTACAGAAAATAACGATAATCCCAGCTGAACTTCATCATACTGACCATGGTTCAGCTGATTAAACCATAGTGATGAACAGTGCTTAAAGTAAGGGTTAACGTTTGTGGCCTGACTAGAAAGTGGCTTGTGCAAACATGTGGATAATCATCCTCCCTTATTTCTTATCTCGCCTTTTAGCGACATCTAATATCAACAAAAACCATTTTACTTTAAGGAAACGTTCCACCGTCGAGCTACGTGGTTTATGAATTTTATGATTTCGCTGCCGTATCAACAGAAGTTGTCTACAAAAACGCCAATCCGGAATACAACTTCACGAGAGTTTGGACCTTATCGAATGGTCCAGAGCTTACTGCATATCTACGTGTCGCTGTATGTGTTCGTGATCAGTAATTCTTTTTTGCTTTTCCGCTATTAAGAGTCCAAATTGCAGCACCCCTTAAGCTAGGAAAGGGTAAAAGAAATATAATTTTGAAAGGGCGCAGTACTGAGATACCAATTTTTTATTTGTCCTCAAACCTGGTTGATTTTAGGAAATACAGTTTGCTGTTATGGAAGAAGTTGTTGACGAGGGTGTATTAGATCGACAAATGGGATACGTATCAATACCGCTTTATCCCTTGAGACATAACAAACCAATTGTTGGAACTTTTTTTGTCTCAACGGTATTAGTTAGATAACTTTTCTATACTTCAGCACTTCATTCTTCGAATACGAGGTCGGTTTTTCAGTTGAACAAAGAACCAACAACCGCCACCATGGATATATCGATTTACTGGAAATACGCTTTTACAAAAGACGGCAATGAACCAGTTAGCCCAACAATACTTCAAAAAGAAGTTGGTTTGAAGTTTTATTCGTAGGAGCAGATAATATGTTGATAATGATGATTTTATCAAAACTAAATGCAATAGAGGAAACAATTTCACACACTCAAAAAATCCATTTTTAAACGTAAAAGACGCTAAATCCCATAGAAATATGACGCTCATCTGCTATTGTTATTATTATTATTATTATTATTATTATTATTATTATATTATTATTATTATTATTATTATTATTATTATTATTTTTCATTATTATTATTATTATTATTATTATTATTATTATTATATATTGTTATTATTATTATTATTATTATTATTATTATTATTAATATTATTATTATTATTATTATTATTATTATTATTATTTTTTTATTATTATTATTATTATTATTATTATTATTATTATTTTATGAAAGTTTTTAAAGAAGACTAAAGGAAAGACAAAATGATTAATCCTTTGCAGGCTATTCGAGAGGGAACTGACACTTCTACTTCTGAAACTGTAAGTAATACTACAAAAACATATGAGGGACCGGAAGAAAAGGCTTACACCAAAAAAGACCTAACAGCAAGCGACCACGACACATCTATTGAAGATTCCAGCACTTCTTCTCAAAGTCCTAGTCTAAAGTCAGAGCAGCTGTCGCTAGGAGAAGAGGATGAATCAGAGCCAGAAAACGATATGGTACGGCAGCAGACAATAAATCCTGATGAACGGTAGGAAGATTATCTTAATCCAGAGATAATGAATTTCAGTTTCTGCTGGAGAAAGCACTTTATTTACACCCTCAACAATAGCCTTGTTTATTTTTAAGGGAGAAATTCAACAATTCAAATGAAAACAAAGGAGCTATCAAACAAATAATAGTTGCCACCAAATTGCTTAAGTCCGAAAACATCATAACACCTTTGTTTCACATTTCGAGAATGCTGTAATTCACTTTTTTTCCGGTTATTCAAGAAGAACTGTTAAGGGTGAGCACGGGATCAAGGTCAACAACGGAAACTACAGAGGAAGAAGTTGAAACGCCTAAAGGGGAAGAAGAAGTTGTAGAAGAATCGTCAGATATTTCAAAATCTACAAATATCAGTGAAGATTTTTCAGAAAATAGGTGTAACACTTCAAAAGACGATGGTCCAACTTCAAAACCCAAAAGCATTTCTTCAGACTGGGTAATCAGTACTGCTATATTCTTAAGGACTGCTCAAAAGGCGTAAGAGGAAAAAACAGAAGTGCAAAAGAAATCGAAATTTTTGCTAAGATTCTGGCGATTTTTGATTATACTTTAGGGCCCAACTCCGACCGGTGCGTCAGAAAGTAGCAAAGCCGTTCCAACAACGCCTGTACCAAAACCGCGCTTGACGGTACTTCCTCTGCTCAAATTATCAGTGGTTTACTAGTCTAGTGTCATTAAATATATTTTTTCCAGCAACAAACAGCAATCGACCAAAAATACTGTTTATTCTAATAACATTGCAGCGTGTTCCTCCTGTAACCCACAAAGTTCAGACTTCAGAAACAGACGAAGGAAAAATGGTTCGCCCAAAAATAGTCGAATTTAAAGACCCGCTTCACCAGTCCATCTCTTGTATCATTTAAACATTCCTAGGGAAATTTTGCAAGTTGATTAATATAAATTAGAATTTAATATTGTCAGACGACTAACAAAAGCGGTAACTTTTAAGTTGCTGCTTCCTGTGATTGAGGCGGTTATTTTCAGTTAGTGAAGCAAGCAACGATTCTACCGAAAGTTCAGTAGAAGGGTCTGAGTCGCGCTCTCAGGTCGATATACCGGTTATCTCCGCATCAAAAGCATTCACCAAACAAGTTGAGGTTCAAAACATAATCTTCTGCAGAACGATTATTGGAGCAGCCATCCTTTGAAACTTTTTAAAATTTTATTACGTTTTTAAATGTCAGTAATTTTTAATAGTAGCATCAGGAGAGAATGCTGCAGTGCCAGTTGTAAACCGAAAAGTTTTAATAAATCCATCAAATTATTAAGGACAACGAGCCCATTATCGCCGGATATGAGATAACGTTGCGTGTTGGGAGACTCTACTTGTCTGAAGGTTCCCCCTTACTAGCTGCGTCGTACAAAGACTTTTACATTACCGTGGAGTGGAAATTTTTGGATTTCCCATCGGAACAGTGTGAAACGCCAGCAGCATTACCAGTTCCACGAGATCTTGGTGTTCCTGCTGAATTCAACTTCGAACGAAGTTAGTATTTTCTAGCTAGTTGCTGCTTTGTTGTTCTAAACCGTAAAAAAACCATTTAGCAATTTAAGAGTCAGTGCAAGTACTGATTTTAATGGCAAAAAGAAAAATATTTCCTTCCCAAGTAGAAATAAATGTGCTCAGATAATATGTACTTAATCGTTAGCAATAGAATTTTTTTAGCATATCAGCTTAGTGAAAGGAGAATAAAGCTGCTCAAACAGTGGATCGAATTGTGTAACAGGTACAACAAGTATTACTTTAAGGCTTCAAACCATTTGTTTTACTTCCACTCAATTCCAATTTTCTTTCGTTGAAATTGCTGCGAAATCTGGCTTTAAGTTAACACGTAACATATCATTTCAGATTAGAATTTGTTATGGTTGGCACAAACAGTTCAGAAAAAAGTGATGATTTAGGGGTGGCTCAGTTAAGCTTACAACCAGCTTTAATTCGCAAACATCAGCTGACCAGATGTATTTTCTTTCATCAACATATCTGCAATCCTAAATTCTTTTCATATACCTTACCCAATCAAATGTGACTTTTCCTTGAATATCCTTCATTAAACCTTCCTTTCCAAAACATCTTGATGTCATTGTTTTAGTTTACGACATTGACAGCATTGAAATGGCTACTATTGAAATTTCAATTGGGTATTCAAACAGGCTTTACGACGCTATAAAGGCAGCAGGCTGAACAAAAATGCACTCTATAATTTTAACCAAATAAGGTTTGCAGCGTAACAGCAACTTTCACTCAGCAACTAAAAGCTACTTAATAATCATAAAGCAACTTTTCTTCTTATTTCAGGTTCCTCCACAAAGTAGCCGTAATACTTAGCTGAAAATTATGAATTGTGGTACAGAACAAAGCGAAAATATAGGATTTATTAACAACTGTGTGCCTCAACTGCTGTTCAATGCCATGGTAACTGAAGAGACTGCTTTGATCATTCGGACATACGCACAAGATCTTTACTGAAAGCATTTCTGAGCAAAAAAATCATACAAACTTGTAGAAATGAATGATAAATTCCTTATTGCTCTTTTGTTTTTCTTTTTTTCATACTTTCCTGTCACACCACTTGCTTGTTATTTCCCAATCATATCAACCTGCCAACAACTTCGGTCCTAAGCCTCACTGTTTGTATGCCGCAGGCATATCTACACAGTGGCAAAAAAAAATAATTGCATTAAAAAACACAAGTAGAAGGTTTTTAAAGCTTCATAACATCAATTCTTGTAGATAATAAAACAAAAGATGCTAGTTACTGCACTTTCTAGACAAATTAATCAGGTTCCGGTTAACAAAAGTTGTCACAAAACTATACATACAACGGTCAATCACATATCGGTAAGTTTTTTCACATCCTATTTTCGGCCCAATAAATAAGTAATATGCGCTTAAAAAAGGCGGCTTTTGAAACCTTCTGACAGACAAAGTTTATATTTTTATATATATGTGCCATTTCATGGCGAGTAGCACGCTTTCTTCCCCTCATATCTTAGATTTTTCTACAATTTTGCTGAGTAGCATAGATTAGACTATTATACAGAACACCGGGGGAAAAAAACACGAAAAAGTGAATTCTCCGCTACCCTCAACGTTACAAAGTTTGTCCTCCAGAGTCGCTTTTGAAGGCTGCAGCGGGCGATTACCAAAATCCAGTGCTTTAAAACGTTGAAAATCTGTTGCAAAAGTTGTACTTTACTTTAATTATATTAAGGAATTATTTTGCTGCAGAGTTATAAGAGAGCGTTTTATGCTTCTCGTGCTTTATTCTTTCAAAATGACAAAGCTAGCACACATTTTCATATTGCAAAGAAGTCTCAGAACTCATTGCTTCACCTAGTTAGCAGTTAAATTAAAATTTTTCTCAAAACCTTCTGTGTTTCTAGAAAACTACAGTATAAACTTTCAGAAAAGAACAAGTCAAGCTTCTGTTCGTTTGTGCAACCAAAACTTTAATAAGTGCAAGATAGTGGCAATTCTAAGAAACCACGACATATAATAAGTACAATGAAGAGTACCTTTTACAACTCTGCAATACAATAATTTGTTAATATAATTAAAATAAAGTACAACTTTTGTAACAAATTTTCAAAGTTTAAAGCTTGCCGGATTTCTGTAGCTGCTCACGGCGGCCTTCACGGCTCCAAACGGTTTCGACACTGTAAAATATATATGATTCCTGTAAAATTAGCAATTTTTTCCAGTTTTACATTCCATTCCGGCTTGTAGCTCTTGACACTGGAAAACCGCTATCACCAAATTTTGATATGTTGCAGAGCAAACAATTCTACACACGACATGTTTTTTTTTTTAAGAAAATTCAAAGATTTGTCTTTTTTCAGTGTTCGTTTGAAATCTTATTTTTGCCGTGTCTATTTAATGGCAAAAAGCTATTTTTTTTGAAACGTTAGAAAGCGTTTGAAAAAATAACCGTCACCGTAATTTTTTACAAATAATTTTTCAGACTGAACTGTACAATGATAAAATACTGTGTTATAGGCACTTTTAGAAAAGCTTCAAAATGGCCAAGAAATATGAGAATTTTAAGTAATGGAGTTGCGCAGGAAGTTGATTTTAACCCTTAACGTTTCTCCGATTGTGGCTAAAAGACGCTGTCACTAAAAGCCACGCTATTCACCACTGAAAATCCTCCATTAAAAAAGTCTGAAAGTTCTAAAGCAAAACTGCAGCACTGGACTGTTCGACAGTCCGCTATGAGTGTAAAGACAAGTTAAAAATGTCAATGTTGAGTTACGTGGGAGTCAGAAACCCAATACAAAAAAAAAATGGAGGATCATCAACGAAAATGCATGTTTGGTCGCTGTCACATTCATAGCTGCAATACCGTCGTATTTCTGAAGTGACCAAGGATTCATTTTACAACAAACAACGTAACTTTCAGTTGGAAATTATTATGAGTGAAAATACGAGATTCCCAGATTTCTTCAATCACAGATGCAAACCATGACTAGTTTCCAAATTAAAAATGCTGAAGAATGTAATAAAATTTGAAAATACATCTTAAAACCAGATCTTCAAAAAGAGAGGAATGAGGTAGACATAACTGAAACTGTGCTAGGCAAACAAGGACGAGGCATATTAACTATAAAAAAAAGATCAAATTTCCAAGTGTATACGCTAAACTTAAGCGGCCCCCTCTGTTCTACTAGCCAAACAGTCCAAAAACACAAAATAAAGAAATTCGCACTAGCTTATGCTTAACATTCAACCATTTTTAACCAAACACTAAACCTGCCAGAACCTTTACCAATTTTAAGTCATAAACCTTGTCCGACTGCACTTAAAGGACCACGAACTTCCAGAGGTGAAATCACGTAACGCCGTTGTGGAAAATTGCCAAAGTATAAGTCTTCGTGATGATGCATGGGACTACTCGAAAAACACTTGATGGGGATTTACAAGAATTTCTCGATCGGGGTCTCTGCATCAATAATTTTTTTCTTATTCTTTTGCAGTTCAGTACTCGCGTGCTGACGGTTTCTTGTATGACAGCGATGAAAGCTTAGTTATTTGTTGAACAGCGGTTTGATATTATCTAAATACGTTAGAAATTATTTGAATGATTTCCCGTAATCGGTGATGTACCATTATGAAAAATTTCATAAAAAGTTGGTGTTGTCGTCTAGAAACTGGTGGCTGGGGGCAGTACCAGGCGTAAACTTGACAACTTTTAAAACCCTGTTGCTCACAACGACAGTTGTTGATTATTCTTGCTATACTCGTTAAGCAAAGGTCACTTTAGTCAATTGCAGTTGCTAGAACTTCTGTGACATTTTATTCGTCAAAGGCAGGTATTCTTCTGCGGAGCTTAATTCAGAACGACAACTTCTTTGTAACTATCGGTGAAAAAAGTCCTTTCCAACTCCCCTGAGTCCATGGCTGCTAATTTTGGATACGGATTCTAGGTGTTTATTGATTCGGATCCACCATGTTCTCGTTACTTCCATAAACGTTGTTTTTATCCACTCAGTATCTCTTAGCGCAGTCCTAACGGGATAATAGTTCATCAAAGTTTTAGTCAAGCCTCGGTTTCCTTCATTAAACTTTTCAGGTTTGTAGAGTGCATTGG
This sequence comes from Enterobius vermicularis, assembly GCA_900576705.1. Lineage (NCBI taxonomy): Eukaryota > Metazoa > Nematoda > Chromadorea > Rhabditida > Oxyuridae > Enterobius > Enterobius vermicularis. Next base: position 31,683 of record UXUI01007599.1, read on the forward strand.
CCACTTAATGAGTTTGTTGAGCACCGATGATAGTGGAATTGGAGAGAACTTCCAAGTTGGCAACTTATTTATTTATTTTTCTCAATACTTTTTTCTTTGCTAGGAAGCATTTAATTTTTTTCACGCAACTTTTGATCAGAAGTTTCTCATGAACTTGTTTTGAGATGATTGTCTTGGGCTTCTTTATTAACAGAAAATGAAGATTTTTTCAAAAAGAGTATGAGATTTTAGTTTTATAATCTTGTTTTAAGTGGCTCCAGAAACTGACTTGATTTTTGCAGGAGCAGAAGAATGAACTGTTGGCTTTGGAAAGCATCTATTCAGATAGACCTGAATGTTTGGTATATAATATCGTAGAAAGGGAAAAAGAGTTTCATGTCAGCGGGTCAATTGTTATTCGCTTACCGGAGCTTGAGAAACCGTTAACAGTGGAGAAAAGTGGTATAAAAAATTATCCATTTAAAAAGCCTTTTTATCAGTGTAAGTTTGCAAAGATGAATTAAAGGTCACTAGGTAGAACTTTAAAAAAGTTTATAGTTAAACAAGAAGTATACTTGTCATTAACTCTTCTTTGGTTCAGGGTTGGAGCCACTTAAACCGTTCAAAGTAAATTACTTACCACCGATCACACTGGAATTTGAATTTCCACACTTGTATCCTTCTCATAGCCCTCCTACATACAGTCTGCGAGGAGCTTTTTTGAACGATGATTTGGCACGCATTTGACAGATCTTTAGCTCTTCCTTAATCGTTTGCTAATAATTTATTTATTGATTTATTTTACTAATGTTCATCATATTTAATTTCGCGAATTGGTTTAGGTCGCTAATTTAAGAGCAGTTTTTGGGCAAATCTGGAAAGAATATTACGGAATGCCTATACTGTTCACTTGGGTACAGGCTGTTGAAGAGAACGCCGTCAAATATTTTGCGGCAAAAGAAGTGATAGATCTCGATGAAATTCTTGCAAGCAGAGTGTGTGTTCATGGATTCCTAACTCCTAAATACAGTGCTGTGTTCTAAAGTCTTTGTTTTTCCCTCTTCGTTTTTAGGCTTTTACAGTGCCCGCTACTGACGATCCTCTGGAAGTGCTTCAAGATTATCAAGAAAAAGCAACTGAAGAAAAATTTAAAAAGGGATGGTACGATTGTGGGGTATGTTACGATACCTTATTCAATTGGAATATGGGATTACTAAATTTTATATCTAGTACAGAGGTTTTGCTTTTTTTATTCGAATATAGGTGTGTTTCGATTCACGTTGTGGACTTGAGTCGATTCGTTTTGCACCTTGTGGACATATCTTCTGCATTGACTGTGTATCTGCGTTTTATCACCAAACGCTAGCAGACTCAACAGTTAGTTTTGAAGTTTAGTTCCAGTTTAATACTATTTTTTATTTTATCTAAGTCAAAATTAAGTATTCTTAATGTCTTTTTCTTTCTAAATGTTTGCCTTGTGAGCGCTGTAGTAACCTAAGGTTCTTAAAACTCTCGCAGAAACGATACCAAGACGTACCTCACTTTTCAGCAGTATGTTATAGAGACCTAGAGGTTTTGATGTAGTTTAGGTGAAGTGAAAGTTGGGAGGCGAGGTCAATTTCTCTTTTGTATCTGTCTTTCTTTGATTTAAGGACTTACTGAATTTATGAAAGATAATGCTTTGTTAAATTTAGTGGCTGAAAGCTTGCTTAGCGTTTTTTTAAAGCCAGAATGTTAGACGAGTCTAATTCATTGCTTTTGGGTTTTAAAGGTGTTTAGCTATGAATCATGTCGTTTGGTATGCAAAAAATTGGTTCAGTTTCAGCTCTTTGTTTCAAATTTCTTATCTGCTTTTATAGGTAAAACGCTTGGAGTGCTTAAGTGAAGGATGTAACAGCTTTGCCTCGCAGAGCCAGTTACGAAGAGTCCTTTCGCCAGCCGAATTTGAGAAGTATGAAGATCAGCTGTTAGAAGGGGCGCTAGATTTGATGAGTGATGTCGTCAAATGTCCTCGTTTGGATTGTCAAGCACCTGTGATTTTAGAGCCAGAAGGTGAAAGCAGCAGCCAGCAAAGGTTGTTCATTCACTTATTCTTCTCTCATTGTGCTCTGTGGATATCATTCCTATTTTCTCCTTTCGCTATAATGCTCAGTTAACCATTTTTAAATGGATACTGAATTGTTTCCTGTTGTAATCAGTTGTATTTTTAAATGTAGGATATAAGCTGAAAATGGATAAACAAGTTTGTTTATACGTTTACTTCACTTTATCTTCCTCTGTCATTATTAATTACATGACAGCTTATTACTGACTTTCTCTTATGTTACCTTGTACCTCACCATGTTTTTAAAACTTCTTTCAGAAGGCGTAATTTGGTTCTTTTTTACTACTTATCAAGTTACTAGCTTTTTTACTTCGTTTCTGCAGTTGAAATTTAGCGGCCTTTAAAAGTGTACCTATTTTTCAAGGAATGATGGAACTTGCTTTGTTAAGTTTGACGGATGCGCTGAGTGGTTCAAAAAACTTCCACCCAAGTTTCTTTTTCTGAAGAATACAAATTTACGTAGGTATTGTATCGTATTAAGGAGATGAAAGATTTATATCTTCTCTAATTTCAGTTTTCTTTCAAAATTTTCTTCTAAAAAAGTTTAATTAACATTTGTCATGACCTTAAAAAGTCCAACTGTTCACTTTGTTCAGCTGTATGAGCAGTAGGAC